>JARHVA010004787.1:97500-217500 GCA_037957365.1 Torreya grandis
TGTTTTAAAGGATAGATCACATTGATATTTATATTTAGTCAACTTAAAATTATGATTGAGGCATAAATATTATAGATCTAAATGTGGTGTTTCATAGTTGATGAAAGGTCATCATTGAAACTGGGCCAATTATGCCTTGATCTCTTGATACTCTAAATATTTCTAAATAAATACATGGAATTTCATGTACTTATATAATTCATGATGGATATTGTGCTTAGACATGGTCAAAGTTATATCATTGGTTATGACTAAATCTACATTTGGCATTGTCAAATAATCTAATTACTTTAAAGGTTGTTTGATTAGAAACAAATTATGATGCTACACCTATCAAATGCACTATGAGAATAAAATAATATCCAAGAGTGTTGAGGACCTTGGATATATTTTATTTTCATCATTGACATATATCCCATGCAATAATATTATAAGATGAATGAAGCTCATGTTTTCTTTCTATGGCATTCGGAAGGCTTGAGCAAATTGGTAGCAGTTGTGATAAAGAGAAGAAAATCACTCTTGAAAAGTCATGTTGGTTTTAAATAAGCATATTATCTCTCTTCTAGTTAATACTCTATGTTTATATCTCTATTATTTATTGTAAGCACTTGAATAGTCTATCTAACTAAGTCATAGACCTGTATGGGTATATACAGTTAAACCCAAACAAAACCATGTTGTAACTAGGGTAGAAATGCATGGTTTTGTGTTTGTTCTTTTTCCACATTTTTAGTATAAACTTTTGGATTGGTTTTTATCCTTTTACCATTTTTAATGGTATATTTTCATACTCATGGGAGTATTTTTTAAGTTTTGTGTATGAAATATGTGCTTAATTTTTTATTTATTATGTCATATGGAAGATTGTATGGATTGTGATCATTATAAAGGGTTAAACCCTAGAAGGTTACTAAACTTTTACTGTTAAGTCTTTTGTAAATATTAAATTCTCATAACTATACTATAAATTTTAAAATGTTTTATTATCTTAGATATGTATATACTCATAAATGTATATGTGAATATATATTCATAATTATATATGCCTTTATAAATGGTTGATGCATTATAATTTGATGGTTTTTATGGTAAGAAATACATTCTAGATGGTCGGTTTTGATTTTTATTTATCTTTGGAATGATGGGTTTGTCGATTTTGTGATATCTAGTTAATTTATTTTAGAGAAGAAAATTTATAGTATGGTATTAGATTATTAATAATGAATGACCTTTTAGATCTATGGGTGTTATAGTGGCCTATGCATTAGGTTAAACCTTATAGTTCATCCATATATGTTATAGTAATTTGCATTGCATTTTTTGGTTTTGATTATTTGTTAAGGATTGAGAATACACAAGAGCTTTGTCTAGTCCTTTTGATTATTGAATATGTAGGGGTTATGATTGTTGAAAACCTAGAGATTTTGGTTAAGGGATTGGAACTACATTTCTGAGTTGATCTTAAAAGGGTTTTTTAACTCAAAGCCTTTTTATAAATTGATTAACAAATCTAAGGCATTATTCATAATTTTGTTGAAATAAATTTAGTGAGTGACTAAATTATTACTATTTTAGAGATTTAATGGTCTATTTATACTAATATGTAGTACATTTTGGTTGTAAATATTTTCAATTTAAAGTTAATGATGCACATTTTAGTAGTCTTAAATATTTAATTAAATTGTAAGGGTTTATTGATGTTCTAATTTGTGTTTGTTATTATTGAAGCTATAGTATGATAATTTTATGGGAACTTAGAAAATTTTGTTGTAAGGAATTATGTTTAGATCTAATAGATAGCTCAATTGTGAGTAGTGGTATGGTGTGTAATAAAGTCTTGTTTTTGTGTCATTTTGCATTACTCTTTTATAATCCTATTTATTTTGCAAAGAAGATAGTTCTTGCTTATCGAAGCCTACATCAATAGTACATGACTAGAATATGCATGGATATAGTTATTTTATAAATATATCAAGGTCTATGGTCGTAGATTATATTTAAAAAAGCATAGAACTACCTTAAGTAGAGTTTTCATTATTGTTGGGTTAAATGTAAAAGGAATGATTGATCTCATAGCGGTTGACAATCATGTGATAATATTATTAAATTATGTGGATCTTGATATTTTTCCTGATTAACCCTTGAATTGTGTCATACCTAAAGTTTTGGATATTTTAATTACCAAGATTTAATTGATTAATTGGAAAATGTTTTAGATTATGAGGTTAAACTTATGTGAAAGAATGCTTACTAGTGCTTTAAATTAATGGAATTATCTTTTGTGGTTGTTTTCAATTTTTTTAAAGATTATAAATTACAAGTCATACTCTTGTTTTATGAGAATTTAATAATTAAGATGATGGATAGATGGTTATTGGTATGAGTTTTTGATTTAGAATGCTTACTATTTTATTGTTTTTATCACAAACAGTTTTTGAGTTGAGAGAAATTTTTGTTTGGTGTTGGTAAATAGGTATACTTAGAGATTATTTAATTTATGTATTTAATAATTTATTTCATTAGATCATTACTTTAAATATATGTCATATATTTCATTATTAAAGGTATGAAATCCCTAATAAGACTTTAACTTAGTTGAGTAATGGTTTTATCTAGGTTGGTTTGTGTTTGGAAGGACTTTAAAGGCTTAATTACCTTTATTTAGTATCAACAATACTTATTATAAAGGCTAAGTTTTACATATGTAAATTTATATTTTGTATTCTGAAGTATATATTATTATTGTTAGAATCATTTGCTAATGAGACATCCAAGATACAATACTACAAGATTGAACACACAATAATGTTGTAATGGATAAAATCATAATAAAGTAGAATAGAGATATATTGTATTAATAAATGGATGTGTACAAAGTATTACATTATCTCTAATCTAACATGTCTCAAAACTATCTAATTTTTCATAGCTCAAAAGTAAGTATCTCAACACTCCATTACACTACATAGATGGCACGAAGACCAAATAGCTCACACTACTATAATCTATAATCCACAATCCTCAATCCATAATACATAATTTTCTCATAAGTGCCTTGGATTATAGGTACTTATATAGTTAGATAAGAGGAACCAATCCACATCCATTTGGTAATAAGAATAAGGGTCAGTTTCCAAATGAATAATAACCCCATGTGCTAGAGATAATTCAACATTAGTTAGTGAATGATAATGCATCCTCACCAAAAAATTTGACCATAGTTTACAAATTTGGGTGTAAAAATAAATGACCTTATAAATCATCCTAAATAACCAAATATCCACCTAAACATAGTGAATAATATAAGTGTAGTAAAAACCTAAGTAAGGTGAAAAATCTACACTAACAATTATCTTCATTAAACATTAATATGTGTTATTCATTTGTAAGATATTGGTGAAATTACTTGATGTTTATTGAGATTATTAAACTTTATTATAATGATCCTGGTTATTAATATTAAGATATGAGTATCGTTATTCAGTTTATAATCAAGATAGGTTGTATAAAGTTTTCCTTGAAATTTTAGGCTTTTCTCAAGCTTACTTTATTTGAAGTTTATTTAATCATAAAAATTTTGTCTATAAAAGGAACACCATGATATAATTTTTGATCCATTTCTCTATCATTACATAGTGAAGTTAATAAATGGATTTGATTTCCTTGATGTTGTGGAACATCCTCTAAAATTGGGTTATGTCTCTTTTATGGTTGTTTGGTCATAACTAGTTGCCTAGGAAATAGAATCACAAAATTTAAACTACATTTATGTCCACGTCTTATTATATTTATGAAATATCTTTCCCCCTTCTTGGTGATCCCTCATCAATAAATTTATGAATAATTTTAGTTTTCAAGTAAATTGTTGATATTCATGTATTATATGTATAATTTGTGGCATGAGAATCATTATTGAGGGTTGTAGATGTTTAGTTGTCATAAAATAATGTTTTAAACCATTTCATGGATATTATACTTGTATAAACATGTTTATCATTACTATATATAATGGAATTATCATTTTACCTTTTTAATGAAAACATTTGGATAAACTTTCACTTGTGTTGGGTAAATAGTTTAGAAATGAATTATTGTGTCACACATTTTTTTGAAATGTTGCTAGAAAGTAACTATTAAAGTTAAATGATTTCTTTTCTTCTCATAATATTGGATTGATGGATCATTATTAAGTAATGTGCTAATATTTTAACCCTTAAATATTTTTTCATAGCTATCTCATGTTTTATTTAATTACAAAAATAAATGCCTATGATTGTTTGAACTCAAAATTGATTATATCATAAGTAAAAATTGAAATTAGGTATTTTCATCCCTTTGAGAAGAACTTATAACCTCACCTCAAAAACCAAGGGATTTGGAGTAACATTTAAGTTATTATCCTTAATTTTGAATACCTTTCTATATCTTGAGCTTGAATAATAACTATGTGTGGTTTAATTTTTTATCTATCCCTTATAAGTTAGCCTCTTTAGTTAAATAAATATTATATGTCATTGTTATGGTTAGTATAACTTCATTAAATATTTTAATTTTATAATTTAAATATATGTATTAACTATTTTTAATAATCAATAAGGGTTATGCCTTACTTTAGGCTCTACTTAATAAATATATGTCTTGGCATCCTACTTGTCAATGCCACTATCTAAAAGGAAGTGTCAGAATAGATTGAACAAGAGTGTCATATCCTCCTTCCCTTGATCCCAATATCATAATTTTTATAATAAGGATTAAAATGATGTCTCATTTAAAAATACCTTCATAGTCATTAAGTGGTGATCAATAATGATAATGGGATTGGCCTTTAGTTGTTAAGTCATAGGGGTGGATCTATCTACCTTATTTTAAGAAAAGTTATTATTATATCTTTAATTTGGTATGATTATTAGTCTAAATCTTTGAGTTGGAAATTTTTTTGGAACAAATGTCAAATTTGACCACTCTATACTAACTGGTTCATATAAAGAATAATGATATTTTGGGTTTACCATATAATATTTATGTTTTGACTATATGCATATATTATTATTTAAAATCCTTACTTATATTATACCAATTCCCAATTAATGAGGTAAAATTCATATGATAATATTTTAATACCCTTGAGAGAATGGATCCAAAATCCTTCAAGGTTGAAATAATTTTTAAATAAATGGGGAAAACTTTATTGATGGATCAATATTGAATTGATTCTTATTGTATATATGAATGACCTTATATTTTTATAGGAATTCCCTCCTCGATTGAAAATTCTAATGGGTCCTATCCATAAATCCAAAAGTAAGTCAATTAACTTAAAGATAAAAATTATGTAAGTCTAGGGTGGATCTGATGTAATTGTGGTTATCTTCTTCCCTATTGTGTTTGGGATTAAAAGAATTTATATTATAAAGTTTTGTGATTTCACATGAAAGATGGGTAGCTTAATATATCCTTTCCTTGTAGCGTGTTTATTTTATATTGATATTATTAGATGTATATGTACTAAATTTGTATCCATATTAAAGTTAATAAGAGTATCAAGGCTAGTATGGAGTAACATATCTTCATGTTCAATGAAATGAATCCAAGTTGTATATAGTTTTTAGATATAATTCTTAGATTTGAATTAGATAAATCTTTATAAATGATCCATTTAGTGGAAAAGTGTGATTATTTAACCTTCTCTCTATCATGGTGAACAATGATAGTTAAAAAAAATATAATGAGTTTTTTTATACCTAATTAGAGGGTTATTATACCATGTATATGATCTAATCCCATTTGGGTAGCATAAAGATAAAAATTCAAATCATAAAATGGGTTGTAAAAAATAGCCAAAAAACATGGAGGGATTTTTTTATCTCCAAGCCAAAAGAGGAAACAAAAAACACTCATGTTGGACATAGGCTCAACCATTGAAATAAACAAGAAAAGAGGGTAATATAAGTGGAAAAACATCTTATTTAAAGCCCAAGGAATTAATGGAAGATATATTTTTATTTAAAAAATAAAATGAAACATGCATGGGTCACATGGAAGCTTATCTTAGTTCCACCACTTGATGACATAAATGGGATCTTCTATGACTATTTTAAGAAATCTAAATCCTTGAAAAACTAAGCTTTCCTCTTCCTTATATAAGATCCTCATTTCCTTCCTCAATCTCTTCTCAAATCTCTAATTTTAAAATGAGTGAAAAATTCCTTCGAAGGAAGTATTTTCCTTTTCTTATAGAAAATAGAAATCAACTCACTAGATAATGGTAATTTGATGCATGTCCCTTCACATTCCTTATCTCTTTCTAAAAGGTCCTTTCCAAGAATTAACTCACATTACATACCCGTGTTGGAAAGCAATACTTTCCCATACCCATAAAAAATTCTCTTCCCTATAAATGGGCACATGTTATATCCCAAAACTTGTTCAACACTCTAAAAAGGTCTTAGCCCATCCCTTTCTTATAATGGGTTTTAAATACATCTACATTCACCTCTATTTCATGACATGGATCTAAATTATCATTCATTTTTTTTGGTTAAGTTTCAACTTAAGTTGTTTACACATTTATTTGTATGATTTATTTAAATAAAGCTAAGGTAACTCCAAAGGTGTTGTAAAAATGCAAAAATAGTTCCAATAGGGTGTTAATGGTGCTAGGAGGGTTAAAAGGGTAAAAAATTAAAATTAAGTTAAAATGTAACACTAGGATTGTATTTTAATTTAATGTAATTATGATTCCACTATAAGAATATTACCAATGGTGAACTTATGTTTGTCATAGTCATAATTCCCTTAGCTGACCTCCCCTATCATTTACACATCATTTCACCCATAAAATTTCACTACCTTAGGTAGTTAAGGTTGTTGAGTGTAAAAATATAAAATAATATCTATAAATACAAAATGCATATGTAAAACATCTAAATCACAACATATTCATAATCAAAATGAGGTAATATACATGTTTCAATCTGTAAGAACTCAAAATTAATCATCATTAAGTGTTTGACAATGTTTAATATTGACATCCTTACCCTAATTATTCTATTTTATAGCCTTGAATATTATAAATACTACCATAAAAACACAAGAAACATTATTCAAGCATCCCTATTATACTTACAAACTCCTATCAACCAAATCAAATATGTATCCTTTTAGGATAAGACCAATCTAATTAAATAAGGTCTCAGTGTAGCCTCATCCACTAATTTGACCTTATCCCCCACACTCTAATGTTAACTTTTTAAATTTTATATGTTGCACATTACCCCTCCTATACTTTTAGAAAGGCTAGTTAATATAAATATTTCTAATATTCCTCTATATAAGCACATCAAGGCCTCTTTAAACACATATAACAATTACTTGCCAAATTCTACTACACACTAAGCAAATAAACACTATTATTTCTAATTGTAATTTTTTTTTATTTTAATAGTTATAGGATAAGTCTAAATTCATTTTATTACAAGTCAAGGGTACTCGTTTTCAAGCATTAAAATAAATATATCTAGTTTCATTCATATATAAAAGTCAAGATCTAAACATTCACTCTAAGAGGGAGAACTACATCAGCCTAAGGACCTTTTGGGCTATGTAGGAAACACTTGGATTATGAAGTTTTTTTTAGGATTACTCAAATATTACCTTAAACCTATTCCCCCTTTTAGAATTTTATCTCTATTATTTTTATTATGTAATATCTAGGGTTTTAATTTTGTAGGTCTTTCATACATCAAAGCAGCACATTAGACAAATAGTAAACCCTCATAAAAATCCATAGATCCCTATATCTAAAAATCACTCATACAATCAATTAGGATGTAATCATGGTTAATAGGTAAGTCCATATTGTGGCCCTATCCTCCTAGCATAGTTTGAGGTTTTTTTTGGATGTGACATAGTTTATAAGTCTTTTCTATTGGTTTCCATCCATAGTTAGCAATGAATTATATCCAAGTTATGTTTACACATTTTTTCAACTTACTATATATAGCTCACTTATAATTATTTGAATTATTTTGATTCATAATCATATATATACATATATATAGTAGATATAAATTAATTTTTAATACTTTATTTATTCTTAAATAATAAGATAAAAATGTATCAATAATGTCTCATGTCTCAAATAATATGAGGATCATGTCACATTAAGACATGTGTGAAACAATAAAAAAAAGTCCCAAAAAATAGCACTATGAAAATTGGGGCCTCACATCCCACTCCCCTTATGTAAACTTCCTCCTAGAAATAATTGTAATTCTAAAGTTTAGTTTTAAGGATGTTATAACAATCTTAAGGAAACTATCTAAATCAACTCAAAAGTCTCTCTAAATTAATGATCTCATATCACTACTAACATATCATACAATGTAATACAATACACTAAAATATCCATTACTAAAGATAAGTTAGCTCCACCATATGGTGAGTCACACTTTGAGCATAATTTTAAGTTCTATTGATTATTATTTGGTTTCAAAGTTATAATAACATGTAGTTAAAGATGATTTAGTTATATTCAATTGGTACTTGATATTTAGAGAATTAATTACAATGTGTCAAGTGTAATGTTTAATTATAAAGTAAGGATTTATTTTATTTTAATTAATTTTATCTTAGGGGACCAAAAGTATTTTAATTTCTTTCTTATCCCATTCTTACTATGCCAAATATGAAGAGAAAGTGTTTCAATCACATGGAGCCCATAAGGTAAAAAATAAGTGATCATTTACCATCTTAAGAGGTTCATAAATGATCAAATTAATAATTATTATTATTTATAATCAATGGAATCATATAAGGATTAATTTATAAAATTATGTTATAATCATTTCCCAAACCCTTCACTTAGGTAAAATATGAGGACTTGGGATTATTATATCTCCTTTTTCAAAAACCTATTTCTCTAATCTATTGGGATGATTTTAGATGTATTATAATTCCTTAACCCTAATAAAATATCTTATAAGAAGGAATTAAGACTTAAATCCCTTATGAGGACTTTAGACACTCATCTTGATTCCAAGATCTAATCACATAAATCATTTGGAGGACTTTGGATACTCATCTCCATCACTCTCATAGCTATGAGTAAACCTATGCTATCAATAACATAAACACAAGGCTAGGTCTCACATCATTTTCATATCCTTTTGATAAGAATACATACAAAATAACATCTCCCAACTTACACATAATTTAATCAACATATCTCATACACTAATGCTAACATGATACTTCTCACCTACTAATCCTATACTTGCATAAGGTGAAAGGTACCAAAAAATGTCTCATAAAAAAACACACTTTAAAAAATCAAAAAATTACCAATCCAATAAAGGAGTAAAGTCAAATTGGCTAAGGATCCTAGCTCAATCCATAAAGGATAAAAAATTAAAATTCTAAAAACCTAAAATATTCCAAATAATAATGAAGGTGAATATGGCTAGACAACCCACTTCAATAAAAAACTAAAGACAATCAAGAAAAGTAACAACTCCAATATTTAATAAATGTTGGAAATAATAAATGGCTAAATAACATTGAAATAAATAGCAATTAAAACCATAAAAATATGATTCCAATTAACTCAAAAGTCCCAAACAATAACCAAAATAATTTCAAAGTATGCCACATTAAGTGGTACAAGTTCACAATTTCAAATTAAAATTTTTTAAATAGTGTGACTTTGGAAGGCCACAAGTGTGGAGTAGGAAGATAACATATCAATAACCAAATACATAACTCTTTAAATACCTTGTGTGGTATGAATTATGAATCACAAATCCATATTTCCAAGGGTTCCACACACTTACCAACATGTAAGTGGCAATTCTCATAACACATTTTAGAAATAAGATAAAATGATAAAACATATGGAGGTATCAAACCATTCCATCTTTATAACTTCTCTATCCAATATGAACTATAAGATTCCATCCTAAACAATTCCAAAGAATATAGGTGAATAAGCATTAATTGTTTATGACTCTGATCATAAGAAACACTTAATTAACATCATATAAAATATAAATCCACTCAATATACTTAGTTTCAATGTTTCTTGATGGTGAGAGAGTATCAACTAATCTCATGCTATATATATACTAACTATAATAAAACCTTTTTCTAAATGTCAAAGGAACACATGGAATATCAATCCATAAGATAAAACACTAACATAGAGAAATACACTAACATAAAAAACTACACTCCTCCACTATGAGGAACATACCCACCATTCAAGGGTGATATCAATCTTCAATGGGTATTATGAGATTCTCACACCTAGAATTAATGTTCTCAAGGCATAAAACTACATCACATAAGTGCACACATGGCTAAAAGTGTGGCATCTCATGCTTGTATAACACCCACTACACATAACTCAAGTGGATACTAGTGATTTTAATTATAAATAAAAATGTCCAAGTATCACTAAGGATAATTGATTTATGATGATCAATAAGGTTCTAGTAACCCTTATTCATGAAGATCATGAACTATGTTGGGTACTCACCTACCCAATTTAGTACACATAAATGCACTCATAAATCTTGGTCAAAGTAATTGTTTAATATCTATATGAGGGTATTCATTTTCCCTAATGACACACACTCATTAAAATATCCCCTTTTATAAAAATATCTTCAATAAGTATCTTAAATTTCCAAGGTTTTTGTGTCATATATGCTATGGTTCCATAAACTTTGGCACTTCTATATCTAATTTGTAATCACACTTCAATGGGATTTCTAGGAAACTCATACAATAATATATTACAAACTTGTGAAGAGGGTGGAAAATATTATTTTATTCTAGATGATTATGAAAATAATTCCATTTTGGAATGCATCCTATTAGCCAAAAAAATTCCCAAGAATCATGGATGTGCAATGCATGCACTCCTCATTAATTCATACATGAGGATTGATCCAAATCACAATACATATAAGGGTGTGGCATGGTTATTAAAATTAGGCACTATGAGCCCCAATAGCCAACACTAACATCTAATATGGTACCACATGCCACTATATTATGTATGTGTTTAAAAAACATGCACTATCAAATGAATGCAATGATATCAATGATGGAAAGGCAAGAATCAACAACTAAGGGAAATGGGATGGTCACTTAAATACATATTTAAACATTCCTAAATTAATCATATATAGTGATATTAATATATATTAAAACTCAATAATACTTCAAATTGAGTGGCAAGGCTATGTTTTCTCAAAATGGTGATTCATTAAACCTAGTGAAGCCACCTTGACCTGAAGATCACATGACACCTTAAGGTCTAGTTATGATCAATCCTCATAGTCTTAAGAACCCAAATCAATTTATCCTAATATGTAATTTTTTAAGTATTATAAGGTAAGATTCATATATCTAAGGTGATGGTTAAGTCCCATCAACCTAGTACATAATAGCATGCTCATGAGTTAAAGGTCAGTTGGCCCTCGTGACCATCTAACTTCCTAACATCTAGTTGGAAATTTTATTCCAAGTTTTAATTAAACCTTATTTACTCATATCTATGGGTGAATGTCTAATATGTCCTTACATGGGTCTCTCTAGCATAGAGGCCAATTCAAGAATCTAAGTTTTTGGTACTTAGTCTAAAGAGTTCATGGTCCTAAGAACTCTTCATGTGTATTATGCTTACTTCCCTAGTGAGACGTATCACCCAATAATTACATGTATCAATTCACTATAAAATAATTGGGAATGAATAGTAATCCCAAAAGCTCCTAGTTTTTAAATAATTCTATGATACCAAAATGTCATTCCCAAAAAAATTCATGACTGAAATAACACAAAAAAATGACAATTTGTTTTTATAATGTACAACACACATTCTGCATAACTTCAATACCCATTGGCCATCCATATTTATGGAATGATATGTACAATATGTCAAAACAAACTCACATGCCTAAATAGAATGGAAAGAAATGAAAAAATGGATGCATGATCACTATGCAACCATGTCATCTCCATTTAATCTAATCAGCCTATAGTGTCTCAAACTAGCATGTAACTCTAGGTAAATCTAGTAGACCCCATAACACCAAGTTATATATTGGATGCTTAGCTAAAAATAGGTGGTTTTTAGTAGACACTATCTTGAATTATTTATCTTAATACTCAATAGGGTTCAAGAGGCATTCTAAGTGATTTTAGCCAATCATTGGGCTCAGCTCATGATTCCAAGAGTGTGTAAAGGCTAAAAACTGACTTATCTTAGACAAACGAACCATAACTTTATAATTGTAATATTTTAATCCCTAAAACTTATTCCATGTTGAAGAGTATAAGATCACCCCATCCCCAATTCTTTCATTAGCCTCTAATGACTATACAAAATCATATATATATATATATAGTAAAAGTTCTTGTTTCAAATTAAAATGCAGGTACAAACTAAGGAGTTTACAATGTTCTAAAGATAAACCATATTTAATAAAATAATATCTAATAATTAATAAGTAAATTAATAGCAATGAAGGTTAAACGGCATCAATAGTCATTGACTAATCCATTTACATAGTGAGTGTGGTGAGGTTAACCATGTGCCTCAAAAGCCACACTAATTTCCCATAACCGCTAGCCTAAGCCATTATATTCACCACCCCAAACCATCTCATTAGTCCCCCTATGGCTTAGATAGATTTATGAATGATCATATAACTAACTATAATTATTAATTTTGATGTGCCCCATGATAATAGGTATTTCCCTACAATTTAAGGGCATGTCAACTTAAATTTACCCTATAGGGCAGCAGTCTTTAAAAATTCATTATGGGACAACCATGATCCTTAAAATTATTAAACTAATTGTATTAGGTCCAAATTTTACATATTTTAGTCTAAAAGTATTTATCATCATTTTGTATGCACAAAAATAAATTGAAGTCTGCCTATATCATAATGAATTTAGGTCAAAATTAATAGTTTACATTTAGAAAATTTTAACAATTAAACCATAAATCAAGAAAATAATCCATGAAAGTAAATAGCATATTGAATAATCCTAATTTTTATTAAAAATAAATTTGGAAAAAATATCACTTTAATATTATAGCAAAATTAAAAAATAAAAGTATCCTTTAAAGGGCCTATCAAAAGCATAGTAAATGAAGCATTAAGAAATTATTTTAATTCTATACCTCTAATATAAATAGAAAGATGATATTTTCATATGCATTTCAAATCCATATAATTGTTGTATTTCTCTATTTTTTATCACAATGTTTTTTATTCCACTAGAGCTTCAAGGAGATTATAGTGAATGAAAATGCATAATATTTACATCAATTTTTATTTATTATCTTTCAAATAAATTAAAATTTGATTATTACATACAAATAACTTTAAATGAACTAATCATAAATTGTATAAACATTTATATTTACAATATCAGGAAAGGAAATATATTATCTAAACAAACTCCCAAGTGCACCTATAAAGCCAAGTCAAGGAGGGGCTTGTCTCACATCCATTTTAAATCATTAGGAAACTACCCTAGGCATCCCCAAGCCTAAGAGTCCCAAATTTAAGCATAAATGACACCAATTATTTAGCATAAGGTAATATAAGAAATGAAAGAGGTGGGTAATGGAAATGTAACAAGATCGAATATAATGGACAATTACAAGTATCAACTAACAACCTCCTTACAACAAGAGACTTCCAAATTCACTCCAAACCAAAACCCACATAACATCAATAGAATAACAATCATATTAAAATTTACATTATACACATGGTAGCTTCAAATATTTTCAATGCTTATCAAGACTAAAAACTCACCCACTGTGGACATGAATTTCCACTCTCCACACTATGGGGTGGAAGAAGAAGGAATTTATAGTGTCTCCCTTGCCAAAATACTTATTCCTTACCATGGAATGACATTGGAAATATGAGGGTTTTCCATTTCAAACCCCATGAATTAGATCTATGTAAGAGGAATTAGAACTTAGTTCCCTTTCTCAAACTCTATTTGTGTAGGCACATACCATGTAGACAATATAAGTCCATTTTGGTAGCATAATAGTAAAAATTTAAATCCAAATAATGAGATATAAAATTAGTCAAAAAAAATGAATATATTGCTCATCTCCAAGCCAAAATAGGAAACAAAAAATACTCATGGTGGACAAAGGCTCAACCATTGAAGACAACAAGAAAAGAGGGTAAGCCTAGTGGCCATATATCCTTTTGAAAGAACAAGGCAAGAATAAAAGAGATATTTATCTATAAAATAATAAAATGAAACATGAATGGGTGACATGTAATCCCATATTATCTCTACCAATTGGATATATATAAAGGGGACCTTATACAAGTATTTCAAAAAATCTAACTCTTTACCAAACAAGGCTCTCCTCCTCCCTCTCTAAGATCCTTCTTTCTATCCTCAAGTTTTCCTAAACTCTCTAATTTGAAAATGAGCAAACAATTCCCTCTAATAAAGGATTTTTATTTTCTTATATAAAATAGAACTCACGTCACTAGCCAATGGAAAGGTGACACTTGTTCCTTCCCATTCTTTGTCTCTTTCAAAAGGTCTTCTATAATAATTAACTCACATTACACCCCCATGTGGGAAGTCAAGGCTTACCCATAACCATAAATTTTATCTCTTCCCCATACCATAAATGCACACATGGTCTATCTCAAAACATGTTCAACACTAAAAATGTCTTAGTTCATTCCTTGGTCAGAAAGGGTCTTAAATACACCACATCCACCTATATTTAGCTTTTTATAAACTTGAAAACATGGTTTTAAATTCTCTTTCAAGTTTTTGGTTAAGGAACCACTTAAGTGGTTTACACATTTAACTTTATGATTTTATTTAAATTCAATATGACATTTAAGGTATTAAAATAAGGTGTAATAGTGTCAAGGGGGTGTAAATAGTGCTAGGAGGTCAAAGAGAGTAAAAAATGAAGACTACTTTAAAAGATAACACTACGATTAGATTGTACTTTAAGGGAGTCATGAAGCCACTACATTAGTAATACTTATGCTTTGTGTAGTCCAAATTACCTCACCTTGTATCCCCTATCACCTACACATCATTTCACACATAAAATTGCATAACCTTAGGTAACCAAAGTTGTTAAATGTAAACATCTCAAGTAATATATCAATACAAAATATATATGTAAAACATTAAAATTACAACATATTAATAATCACCATAAGGTAATATACAAAAGTTAACCATCCAAGTATCCATATAATCAATCACATGCTAAAGAATCACTGGCTCTACTATGATGGTAATATAATGTGTATCTCAATGAACAATTGAAATCATCTACCACTAGCATCTCAATCATGCTTATGTAATAAAAACTAACAACATCAAGTACATAAAATCATTATCTTAGTAATAATAAGTTTCTCAATGTCTCAAATAATATAAGGTGTCACATTAAAATATGTTTGAATAAAAAAAAAATCATAAAAACAAGCACTATGAAAATTGGGGTCTCATAAAATGTAGATGCAAGCCTATATTATATTTCTCCTATATTTCCCTTGATACAAGCTTCAAAATATTAATTGAGATTTATAAACTTTATATTTATCTCTAATAGTTATTTAGGTGAAATATGTAATCTTGTTTAACACTTGATAATGTAATTTGCATACGCCCCAAAATACCTATTGACTAGTTTGACCCCAATTAAAATTAGGTCAACCCCATATATAGTTAAAATTTATCATAAGGTCTCCTAGGTTGTAATGCAATCCCATGGTCTTAATGAGCTCAAACATTATGTTTTTATCCTTGTCACTTTTATATGGTTTTTCCTATGTCATCTTAGGCTACCTTTTAGGTCATTAAATGATCTTGTATTTTTTAGATAATAATACAAGTATTTAAAAATCATATTCAAAGTCCCACATGTCAAAATATGTTAGAGATGGTAGTTTTGAAGCTGAATTTTGAAGGTTCAACATTCATCCAAGAAGATCAAGTAATTTTAGGCGGTTTTAGGAAATTGTACGACCTAGATAAAAATTATGGCACATGGGAACACTTAAATAGTGACTATTGAGACCCCAAATCTAACTTCCATGCTTAAGTAGCTTTGATAGGTCCAAAATTGCCAAAAACTAACCTCTCCCTCTCATCGCTCTCTTTGACAATCCAAAAAGGTCAACCAGTTTCCAATTGGTATGAAAAGGAGGAAGTGATTTGGATTAAGTGCACTTGGTGCATGGTATTAATCCTTTTTTAATTACATTTCATCTCAATAGTAATTATATTGGTCATATGTTCTCTATAAACAATATCTAAGATTGTTAGCTTCTCAAAACTACCTACACATCACCAATGGTTTCAGTTTTCTTCTCTATTTGGATTGATCTAAAAAAACCAAGTGGGGTAAGTGATATTAAATAATATTAACATCCTTCTCACAAGTTTTTTAGTCTATATTTAATGTGTAAAGGTGAAGAGGATAGGCAGGACTATCTCATTTTGCTAGTAAAAGACACCATTGAAGCTACAAATAGTGTTTCACCTATTGTGGAGTTTAATTTACTATAAATAGATTAAGAATAAGGATAATATGTTTGATTTCAATATATAATATCATTTTGGATAATAATTATTCATGAATTTTTTGGTCTCAAGAGTGTCCTTATGAAATGAAAAGCCTAGGATACTTGATACAATCAAGTAGTTTCATTACAAGCATCTTCAAGTCTCATGTTCAAACCTAAAAGAAGAATTAAGATATGAAAGGAAACACAATGGTGTTGAGTTTTTTTAACCTAATTTAGATATTTAAAAAATTCCATGAACCTAGTGAAATTCATTGATGAAGTGAAATGTCTAAAATATACACACATAGTTAGATTTCATTATGATTGTTATCTACAATCAAGTGGAGCTAAACCTTGATCAGTCATGTTGATGAAGTAAGGAGGTTTAAATATTTTTAGAGGATTCCAAAGTGAAAATAGTAGATCTAAGCTATATAAAATTTATATGGATTGGTTGTGAGAACTAATTATTATCACATAGTCATATATCTAATAGAACCTATAGACAGTCTCCAATAGTGGCATAAGTTCAATCCAAAAGAGATAGAGTAGTGTTGAATGGGAGATTTTTTAACGCATTTGAGACTTTAAATCATGTACAAGATCATAGATAAGACCATTATGATAATGGTGAGTCTATTATATGCACATAAACCTTGTCATATGTTTATAGTTTAAGAAAGTTGTAACTAAGATAACTTACCTTAACTACTCCAAAAGGGAATCATGCCTCATACAATGTCTCCTATTAGGGGAAGTTCATGAAGTCTAAGAAAGCTTAGTTGTTTAATTATTGTATATTATTCCTATAATAAACATGCTACTTCAAGAAAAGGTTAATATACTAATTTGGGAATCATTTTCAAATCAGTCAATTTTTTTATGGAAACACTTAGTAAACTATAATGGCATTTGAACTAGAGTGAACCTTGAAACTATAGACATATAGTACAATGGTGATATAGGGGTGACAACTTGATCTCAAGATAATATTTGAGTCAATTAAAGTGTGAAATAATGATAATTCATTAAATTAATTTGAAGGCATTGAAGTACAATACCTTGACATAGGTCATCACCTATAAGAGCCCTTGTTTATCATAAATTGCCACCTACAGTTTAACACATAGCAAACTAGTTCTAACTAGTGGAGAAGGGCACTTTGTAAAGTTGGAAAAGGTAATATGGATGAACATGATTTTTACCAATCTCAAATTGGTAATTTCAATATCATATGGTTCTTGGAGAAAGGAAGTATAATAAAGACAATTTCTAACTTGTCACTCAGCCTGAGGTTTCTAGACCCTACAGATAGTACATAGGTTTAAGAAGCTAATATTGAGGTATTTGAAGTACTGAGGACTCTAGAAGGGTGATATAATGATGAAAATTTTTGAAAATTTTAATAAATACCTATTATATCCTCCTATAGGCTCAGTTTGTCTAGGAAAATAGGGTAAGTACCCTCTATATTATCTTAGATGAAGGGCACTCCCAGTCAAGACTAAATTGTAGGCAGAACACAAAAAGATTGAAAGGGTGAAGATATATATTTGGATGGTTTTTGGACATTTTATAGGTATTTTTTAAGGTGAAAAATATGGATAATGACCTAAATTAATCATGAACATTCACATGTGTCTATATACCTAGATACACGGTCTAGGCCTATAACTAGGCCTAAACCCTTAGGGTGCCTAGTTCCACTTCTATGACCACATGATCTTAATAAGACATGTGATGAAATTTATGGGAGATTTTATGATGGTTTATAACAATTGGTTTGAAATTAATTACATAGAGTGTTCATTTTTGGCCTATAAGGGGTACCTAAAATACAAGATAAAGATCAAGAAGGCAATTTATTTCACTCACAACTATAGGGATGAGTAGAATGAGACCTAAATATTATATTGGTATTTTAGGAAGGTCATAAACTTAATATTTTTAGAATTGGTTTAGGGTTTAGATGTTAGGATTTTATAAACTAATGTTAAGAAGTAAACCCTCCTAAAACCCTATCAAGAACCTGATGGATAAAATGTCATTGGACATGCATTAAAGAGGGGTAAAATTGCTATGATAATTTTTTTAACATGTTTATCACTCTCACATTATCCATTAAATCTAATTTTTCCATGCCATCACTTGTATAGATAGGCCAAAATATGAGTTTATTACAGTTTTTATTGTGTTTTGTAGGAATAGAGGATAATGGGTAGATAAAATCCATTGTTGGAGGTTTTTATTATAACTACATATACTCATCTCTCACCCAATTGAATCATATAAAATCCTTTGATATACTATTCATTATAGGTAGTCTTGAACAGATAGTGAAAATGAGAAGTGATTGCCTAGTGAGAAGATGTGAGGGCTGATATTGGATCTTTTTGAGGTCTAACTAATGGATTAAAATACAAAAAAGTTTTCAATAGGTATCATAACAAATTTTAAATTAATCTCTATGAGTATATGTAATTCACATAGGTGATAATTGTGAAGATAGACGTAGAGGGTTAGTGATTAATGATTGTAGATAGTAAATACAAGTGTCAAGAAGAAGGTTATCAGTTAGGGGGGTATCTAATGACTAATACATCTTGTTTCCAACCTTCCTAAGATATTTCATGTGTTTAAATTATTCCTAAGGTGGTTTAGAGTATTTAAGTGAACTCATCACTAAAACATAGTTTCAATAAGGCTATTTGAGGTATTTATGCCAACTTCAAGGAGAATGATGAATTTCTAATGGACAGTTGCCCATGAAAACTTCTAGACCTCTTTTCACACTTCATTATCTTACAATTTAATTGGTTCTCATATTTTGACACTTGTCCTTATGACCCTTCCACTTCCCTTCTTCTCTTTCCTCTTCTTTTCACTATAAATCCAATCCATTTTGGCTTTTGTATCAAATTCACACCTGATATGATGAAGCCCTAATAGTTTGATTATTACATTTGCCTTTGAAATAAATATTTATAATATGTTTTTTAGCTCAAAAACTTCTTGTATAAGTGTGTGATAAAGTTAATAGTATAATTTCAAGTGATAAGTATCTATCATTGTCTTCTCTTTACTCTTCCATATTTGATGCAAGTAGTTATCCCTCTAATATGTCACATGAAGTGTAGTTAGTGTATATGTCTATATCTAGGTGTAAGGAGTAGAATTATTGTCTAAAATCTGACCTTGTATTCACTCACCTTGAGTATTTCAATACATATCACCTCCATGTTTGAAATACTTATGTTATAGTAATCTAGGATGTTGAGACTAGTATTGTGAGTCATGTTTCATAGGGCAAGTGTATGGTAGTCTAGTTTAGATCTATCTAGAGTATCACCTAATTAGCATAGGTTAATTTTATATTCTTTCAATCCCTTTTCATCTAAGCAAACAAGTAGTGTAGGTGATATTCTATTAAAGTTGAATCTAGGGAGTTATCCCTTAAACCTATAGGTTTATCTTTGCTATAGGCAACCCATAGGCTTAGAGTTAATCCAATGTTTCACTCAATATAGATAAGGCTTGAATAACCTCTCTATGGTGAAATATTGAGTTAAAATAGTTTTGGCATGACTGATGGGACTATTGTCTCAAGTACATCTTATAAAGGTGAATGTCAGTCTTGACAACATCATAGTTGTATATGGTGTTCTACTCAACATTTATTGACTCCATTAAAGGTAATATCTAGTTTTAGACAAATTTTTATCATTATTTTGTTCATAATTCATGGTCCTTACTAGGTTAACTATTGGTAGAGGTAAAAATCCCATACACCCACTCTTTCAACCTAAACTTCCTCTTGAAGTTCAACATCCTCAGCCTATCTTGACATTTGAAGAGAAAGAATACTTTACAAGACAATAAGATCAAGAAAGTTAAGTGGAACTTGAGGAAAAAATTTTTATGTATCATTCCTTCTAATCATTTAACACTAAAAATCCCATACACCTCAATGCATATGATGATATACCTCCTAATGCTACCAAGAGTGTTCCTACTTTCAATGGGGAAGGTCTCATTACCCCAAGTGAGCATATTGGGGACATCTCTAAATTATGAAAATTTCATAATGTCATTGAAGTTAATATTTTATTTATACTACTTTTCATGTCCCTTATACAAAAATCTCTTGATTTTTATTCGACATTATCGAGAGGATGTATCACTAATTGGGATGAGTTTAGAGAGTTGTTAACCCAAAGGTTTAAATAAAAAAGTGATCATACATCCTCATTCATAAATTGAATGTGATTCAAAGACATCCTAAGGAGACTATGCATGAATTAAATGAGATATTTAAAATAACTTGGTATAGTCTAGCTCCTCCCATGAGACCCCCTACAAGCTTTATTTTCCCTACATACCCTATTGGAATTGAAATAACCATCATGTTGTAGTCCATGGGTGGATACACTTTACATGAAACCTATGACATTAGAGATAAGAATGGCCTAATACAATATGGTAAACTCCATTCAAAAGTCTCCATGCCTCTTCTGCTAATATGTTTGATGATACTCCAAATTTTACTCTAATCCCAAATGCAAATACCAATTCCAAAGCTACCCCAAATATATCCAGGCCTTAATGAGATATTTAAAATAACTTGGAGTCTACCTCTTCCCATGAGACCCCCTACAAGCTTTATTTTCCCTACATACCTAACAGCTATTGGAATTGAAATAACCATCATGTTGTAGTCCATGGGTGGATACACTTTACATGAAGCCTATGACCTCGACATTAGAGATAAGAATGGCCTAATACAATATGGTAAACTCCATTCAAAAGTCTCCATGCCTCTTCTGCTAATATGTTTGATGATACTCCAAATTTTACTCTAATCCCAAATGCAAATACCAATTCCAAAGCTACCCCAAATATATCATAATATGTCATTGCTTTGGATGCCAAATGTAAGGCCTTAGTATCTCATATTAAGTGGCTAAATATAAAAATATGGAGTTAACCAAAACCCCTATCCTTATCCTTTACACCTCAGTAATATGGTCAAGGGAGAGGACAAGGTTAGCCTAACTTCAATAGGCCACCTAATACATATAACCCAGCTTCCACTTCCAACACAAGAGCTATGGTTCCAGTCCATAGTAACTTGGTCCAAGGAGATGATTGGTATCAAGGATATTACATGGATGACAATGAAGATAGATTACAAGTATTAGTTACTCAAGTAGGACTTACTCCTTAATTGATAGCAAAAGATGAGAATTTCATGTAGGTAGAAATAAATGAAGGATGGTAGACCCAAAGAGTGAGCCTTACAAATTTTCAAGTGGAAGACAATTTGTTCTAAACTAAGGTACTTCAGTTGTAGCTAATACTAGATCAAATATGAATGCTTTATGATATGTTCATGGTATTGATACAAATTCAAATAACCCTCCTACAAGGTAGCAAGGTGTGAATGTAAGTGTGATAGTCTCTACAACTTATGTACCTATTCAAAATTAAAATATAGGAAGGTGACTCAAATTGATCCATTGACTCAAGATCAAGGCACTTATTTTCCATTAATAATTAAATAAAATTTTAGTGTTCCTGCTTTGAATATTGTTGATTATTTGAAGAATGCTAAAACTAGTATCTTTCTTTGGGAAGTGCTTCACATGCCCGATCAAAAGCAACTTCTTCAAAAACAACTATCCCAAGTCAAAATCAATCATAAACCCTCAATACATGGTGATGTTTCACTCACTAAGTCTCCCACTCACATTGTTGAACCCTTTTCCAAATTAAAAACCCCCCATGCTTCTACCTCACTTTCATTCTAGGAGACAAACTTGTTCACAATTGCATTATGGATAGTGTGGAAAGTGACTCATTTATACCCAAACTTGTGGTAGATAAATTGGGATTAAAATATGATACATATATCAATGGAGTGTTAAAACTTGATGGTACACTAGCTAAGTTTGTGCGAATCATCAAAGGTTTAAGATTTTTCTTGCATGATTGTCCAAGCTTCCCAATCCTTCAAGATATAATAGTGGTTAATTTACCTACTCACTTTTATATACGCCTATCAAGGGATTTAACTACCAATATAGGAGGCTATCTCTCAATTTATTAGTCCTTCTTTGCCTTAAATACAAGGTATGGAGAAAATTTAACTATTGGGACATAACCATTAGCTAAGTTTAATATTGAGCCATATGTATAAGCAAGCTCTAATCTAAATTATGTTATTAATGATCAAGAATAACATGTCATGGATGATGGAGCATCTTATAAGATTGAGGCTATTTCTAACATTTTCCTAGATGAATATGGTGTTAACATTTATGGACATGATCTATACACTTTCATTAAAGAGACTAACCTTGAAACATACATCATCCATGAGGAAGGTGATGGGAGATTTGAGGTAAGAATTAATAATTATTTTTCACAAGTTGTTGAGGGTGGTTACCTAATTAATATTAATGATGATGATGGTTTTCAAAGTATGGTGGATCAAGATAATAAGGAATACAATGGCATTCTACTTGACCAATATGGAGGAGTCCATGTAGGTGATAACCACGAAGAGGAAAATGATATATGGTAATAGTTATATGACATAGTCTAATAATTTGAACAACTAATTAAGTAAACTACCCTTCCTAAGAATCATGAATCTGATAGTAAGGTTGTTTATTAATCTCCTATGCATGAAGGAGAGTGTCTTGTCTAGCATGGGAATGATTTCCAAACTAATGTCAAGAAGGATGTAGTCATGAAGTATTCCAATAAGGTTAAGGAAAAAAATTGTATGATTGAGGATCAGTCCAAACCTTAGTCTAAAGTTGAATCACTTTTAGATATGTTGGATTAGAAGGAAGACAAGCTTGATGGTTCTAGACATCTAGTACATCATATTCTAAAATAGGATGAAGTTGAGATAACTTTGATGACTCCCAAGATTCAGCTTGAGAATTGATAATTAGACATGACAAAGGTCAAACAAAAATCACTTTACAAACTCAAAAAATCCTCTTGGAAGGCTATATGGAGTATTCATAAAGGCTCCAAGTAACACACTTACAATTAGTAGAAGATCTATAGATGGTAATATATTTAACTATCTATATAAGAAAGTGTTAATTGACAAGTATGAACCACATAAAAATATGTTTTATTGGAGCAACAATGATGCAAGAGGAATTGTCTTTGACCATAGTTGAAGCAATGGTGAATTTTTTTTCATCTGAAGTGTTTAAGGTCTTGTACATTCTAGGATAGGTGTATTTTGCTTATGTTGTGTGTGTTTTCCTTAAGTATTCTTGAGAACATAAGTGTTTTTACTTTTGGTGTGTTGTATTGTGTGTTTTTTTTCCTATTATTTGGTGTGGTTTGGTGTTCTTTCTAAGGCAATTCAATTTCAAGTACAGTGTATAGATGACTCCATAACATAATAGATAGGAGAAGGTTACAAGTCTTTAGCATAACTAGATTGTTACCCTTAGGAAATTACCAAAATGTTGATTAATTTGACCCCAAGTCAAATTAGATCAACCCCCTATATAGTTCAAATTTTTTGTAAGCTCTCATAGGTTGTATAGTGGTCCCATGGTCTTAATGAGGTCAAATATTATGTTTTCATCCTTGTCACTTTTGTATAGCTAGTCTTATGTCATCTTAGGCCACCTTTTGGGTCATTAAATGAGATTGTATGATTTTAATAAGAACAAAAGTATTTAAAAAGCATATCCAAAATTACACATGTCATAATATGTCAGAGATGGTAGTTTTGAAATTTTATAGATTCAATGTCCATATAAGAAGATCTAGTGGTTTCAAGTAGTTTTAGGCACTTTTAGGGCCTTTAAAATAGTTAAATAATGTGTGAATACTTAAATAGTATCTCATGAGATTCAAAAAAATCAATTTTATGCTCAAGAATCTTTGACATGTCCAAAATTACCAAAAACTGACCTACCTACCTCTCATCGATCTCTTAGACAAGCCAAAAAGGTCAACCAATTTCCACCTGGTATAGATAGGAGAAGGAAAGTTGGATAAATTGAACTTGGTGGGTGATATTACTCCCTTTTTACTTATATTTCATGGTAATATTCATAGGATTGGTGATCTACATTCTATGAACAATCTTTAAGATTGTTAGCTTCTCAAAATTGCCTACACATCCCCAATGGATTCAATTTTATTCTCTATTTAGATTGATTTGAGAAAAAATGTGGTGTTGATATTAATATTATTACCATACTTATCATAATTTTTTCAGTATTTATGTAATGTGTAAAGTTGAAGAGGATAGGTAGGACTATCTCATTTTGCTAGTAAAAGACACCATTGAAGCTGCATATAGTGCTTCACATGTTGTAGAGTTTATTTTCCTATACATGGATTCATAAAAAGGATATAATGTTTGATTTAAAAAATTTAGATCATGTCTTATCATAATTAAACATGATTTTTTTTCTTAAAAGTGTCCTTATGAAATGCAAAGCCTAGGATACTTGATACAGTCAAGTAGTTTCATTACAGACATCTTCAGGTCTCATGCTCAAATCTAAAAGGAGAATTAAGATATGAAATGAAACATAGTGGTGTTGAAGGATTTGAACCTAGTTTATATATTTAAAAAATTCCATTAACTAGTTAAAATTAATTGATGAAGTGAAAGGTATAAAACATACACACAGTCAAATTTCCTTGTGGCTATCATCTACAGTCAAGTGGAGCTAAACCTTGATCAGTCATGTTGATGAATCAAGGAATTTTAAAGATTATTAAAGGATTCCAAAGTGAAAAATTTAGGGTTGAGATATCCAAAAAATTTAAGGATTGGTTTTTAGAACCAATTCTTAGCACATAGTCATATATATGATAGCACCTACAGGTAGTCTCCAATAATGGCCAGAGTTCAATCTAAAAGAGATAGAGTAGTGTTAAATGGGATATGTTTAAACTCATTTTATACCTTAAATCACATATAATATCATATATAAGAACATTTTTATAATTGTGAGGCCATTATATGCACATAGACCAAGGCCTATGTTCATAGGTTAAGAAAGTTGTAATTGAGACAACTTACCTTATCTTCTCTGAAAGGGAATCCTGCCTCATATAATGTTACCTATTAGGGTAAGTTCATGAATTCTGAGCAAGATTATTGGTTTCATTATTATATATTATTCCTTTAATAAAAATTTTAATTCAATAAAATTTTGAGAGACTAAATTGGGAATGATTTTCAAATCAATCAAATTCTTGATGGAAACACTTAGTAAACTACAGTGGCATTTGAACCAAAGTGAACCTTGAAACTATAGACATGTAGTAAAATGGTGATATAAGGGTGAGAACATGATATAAAGATAAAATTTGATTCCATTTAAGTGTGAAATATTTCTAATTACTTAATTTAATTCAAAGGAGTTGAATTATAGTAACTTGACATAGGTCGTCACCTACAGGATCCCTTGTTTCTCCTAAACTGCCACCTACATTTTGACACATATAGCAGAATGGTTCTAAGTAGTGGAGAAAGGAAACTTGTGAAGTTGGAAAATTTAATATGGATGAAAATGATTAATAAAAATATCATATTTTTAATTTCAATATTATATTGTTCTTAGATAAAGGAAGCATTGTAAAGACAAGTTCTAATTTGTCACTCAATTTGAGGTTTCTAGACCCTACAAACTGTACACAGGTTTGAGAATCTAGTCTTGAGGGATTTGAAGTATTTATGAATATATAAGGGTGATATAACCATTAAATTTTGTGTATAAGGTCATAAATACCTATTCTATCCTCCCATAGCCTCACTTTTTATAGGCAAATAGGGGAAGTGCCCTCTAATTTGTCTCAAATAGAGGGCATTCCCAGTCAAGACTAAACTATAGGTAGAGCACATGAATATTGAAAGGGTAAAGGATATATATTTGTATGATTTTATCATATTATCTATGGTTTTTTTTTAAGATGAAAAAATATGGAAAAGTCCCTAAATTAAGCATGAACATTCACTAGCGGCCATATACCTAGATACACAGTCTAGGCCTATTAGACCTAGAACTAGGCCTAAACCATCAGGGTGCATAGTTCCAATTTTATGACCACATGATATTCCTAATACATGTGATGACCTTTATGGGAGAGTTTTAAATGGGTTATAACCATTAGTTTGTATGTAATTACATAGAGTGGGCATTTTTGGCCTAAATTCCTATCAGGGGTACCTAGAATGTAACAAAGAGCTCAAGAAGGCAAATTCTTTCACTCACACCTATATAGATGAGTATAATGAGACTTCAAGTATATATGGGTGTTTTATGAGTCTCATGAACTCAATATTTATGTAACTATTTTAGGGTTTGGATGTCAAGATTTTATAAACCAACATTAAGAAGCAAAACCTCCTAAAACCCTATCAAGAACCTGATGGAGAAAATATCATTAGAAATGAATTTATGAGGATTAAAATGGGAATGATAATTTTTGGAACATGTATATCACTCTCTCATTCTCCATGACATCAAATTTTATCATACCATCACTTGTATGAATAGAATAAAATATGAGTTTCTTATAGGTTTTATTATGATTTATAGGTAAAAAGGAGAATGGGTAGATAAAATCCATTGTGGGAGGTATATAGGTACTTATTAAAACTAAATATATTCACTTTTCACCAAATTTAATCATATAAACTCATATGTTACACTTTTCATTATAGGCAGTCTTGGACAGATAGTGAAAATGAGAAGTGGCTACCTAATGAGAAGATGTGAGGGCTGATATTGGATATTTTTGAGGTATAAATAATGGAGTGAAAGAAAAATAAGTATTAAAAATTATCTTAACACATCTTAAATTCATCTCTATGATAATTTTCAAGTCACTTAGGTTACAAGTGTGAAGATAGACCTAGAGGGCTAGTGATGAATGACAACAGATAGTGAATACAAGTGTCAAGAGCAAAGCTATTAGTTAGGGGGTATTTTATGACTATCACATCTTATTTCCAGATTTCATAAGACATTACATATGTTTCAATTATTCCTAAGGTATTTTATAGTAGTCAAGTGAACTCATCACTAAAAGGTAATTTCAAGAAGGCTATTTGAGGTCTTTACACCAACTTGAAGGAGAATGATGAATTTTTGGTGGGTACTTTTCCATTAAAACCTATAAAGATATTTTCACACTTAATTATATTTTAATTTAACTATTTCTCATATTTTGACACTTTTCCTTGTGACCCTTCCACTTTCCTTCTTCTCTCTCCTCTCCTTTGCTCTATAAATGCAAGCCATGTTGGCCTTTGTATCAAATCCACATCTAGTATGGTGAAGCCCTTCTACTTTGAATAATATATTTTCCTTTGAAATAAATATTTAAAATTTGGTTTTTATTTCACAAACTTCTTATATAAGTGTTTCAAGTAGTGCATAGTATAGTGTCAAGTGATAAGTAGCTATCCTTGCCTTCTCTTTACTCTTCCATATTTGATGCAAGTATTTCTCCCTCTAATAGGTCACATGAAGTGTAGATAGTTTATTTTTATATCTCTAAGTTTAAGGATTAGAATTATTGTCTAAAATTTTATCTCTTGTTCACTCACCTTGATTAGTGCAATGCATATCACCTATGTGTTTGAAATACTTATGTTAGAGCAATTTAGGATGTTGAGAGTAGTATTATGAGTCATGTTTCATAATGTAAGTGTGTGGTAGTCTAGTGGATATATATATTGTATCACCTCATTATCATAGGTTACTTTTATGTTTTTTCTATCCATTTTCATATAAGCAAGTAAGTAGTGTAGGTGATAAGCTATTAAATTCTAATCTAGGGAGCTAACCCTTAAGCCTAGAGGTTTAACTCTATATAGGCAACCCATAGGCCTAAAATAATCCAATATAATATATATATATATAATATATATATATATATATTGTATCACCTCATTATCATAGGTTACTTTTATGTTCTTTCTATCCATTTTCATATAAGCAAGTAAGTAGTGTAGGTGATAAGCTATTAAATTCTCAATCTAGGGAGCTAACCCTTAAGCCTGGAGGTTTAACTCTGCTATAGGCAACCCATAGGCCTAAAATTAATAAAATATTTCCCTTAATCTATATAAGGACTTTAAAACCTCTCTAGGGTGAAAATTTGAGTGATAAATATACCTTACAATAGATTTGTAAATATAAGATTCTGTAACTTTGAATTAAAGACCTAGTGAAATGCAAAATCTAACCAAATGAAGTTAAAATATAACCAAATAGATGGAGTTATGAAAATATAAAAAAATAGAAACATTCCCAAAATAAATTAAAAGATAATATATGTTATTTCCAATATATATTTTTAATACCAACTATCAATACCAACTGTGAATGGTAAAACTAACCTATAGCTTAAAAATACTCTAGGGTACAAGGATGGCCAAATATCTCTATAATATAGTAACTCATGATATAAATGGTAAGATAAAGGTGTCACATATCCAAAATCATTAAAATATTAAAAATAACAAGGTAAATTTTTCACTAAGTACTTATTTCATAATTTAGACCTATACATGCAAAGCTACTTGAAATTATTATGAAACAATGCTTGTACCAAATTTGGGTATCTACATAAGGTAGGGCCATGGGTTAGGAAGATAATTGCCAAACCCTCATGAATAGGGGGTAGTTACTAATGTGTTTAACATCATTTAACCTCAACCACAAAACTAATTTAAGTAATATTTAACCTCAAGATGAAATGGGAGAACCACATATTGGGCTTGCATTGTAGTGTTTTGGTCATTGAGAGTTACTAAACCTCAATGCCACATTACTCAAAGTATTGAATCAACCATTGTAGATGGAGTTATGAAAATATAAAAAATAGAAACATTTAAATTTTATTCTTATAATTATCTACACATGCATTATATATAATCTAAATATGTTTAATTGTATAAATATTTATCCCATAGTTAGAAACAAACTAATAATTTGAACCCATTTGAACTATATAAATCATGTAATATATCCCAAAATTTACAACTAAACTATAGGGAAATCCAAATCCAAAAGAACTTGGTGGTCTGAAGCTGATCATCTATTTTAAATCACATAATATGTTCAGAGAAAAATTTAAATATTATATACATGGATGCTTAAATCTCTATGTAAATCCCATTAATATGTCCCCCTTTTGAGGTGGGGGATGTAGCCTAAAAATTATTCATCTCAAAAGAAAAGAGTTAATTGCATCATATTATATAGAAAGATGTAATAATTTAGAATCATTTTATAAAATTTGGAAAATATGTCATCATTATAATTAATATATTTTCTTGCTTAAATCATATATAAAACATGTAATTAAAATCATATAAGTGTCATGTCAATATAGAAATAACAATTAGGCATGCAATAGTAACCATCACTAATATAAGCATTAAACAGTGAACTATACAAGAAAGGTTCATTATATAAATCATGGAACCACAAAAAAATAGGAAGGTATGTGACATGGACCATGACACTATAAACATAATATACAATCCTAGATTCATCCACTCATAAGCCTAGAATGTCATGGCCATAACACACAATAAAATCACATGTAATATAACTCAGTGTCACACAATGCCGATGGACAATAAAATGTCACACAAGGCCAAGATCCACACACAAAATATAATAAAATGTCACAAAAGGATAATGACCTAAAATAAATAGGCATGCAATGACACACATAATCAAAATAAGTCATGAAATAAGGCCAAGGGCCCAACAAAGCATAATAGATTATTAACCTATGAAATGAAATAACAATAGTGAATCAAAAATAAAGTCACACTATTCTACACCATCAATCTATGCTAATATCACAAAATAAAAAATTAGAATATCCATGAAATGTATCACTGTAAATAAATATAAGCTAGATAAAAATGTGTAAGAATCAAATGTATTTCAACATGATAAATTGAAAGGTCGTAGAAAGATATAACCTATGGAATGATATACCCCTAGAATTTGTATGGTTGAAAGGTATAGGAATGTCTTACATATATTCATCCATATATCATTTGTATATTTTGTATGAAAAAGGATATGTAATTTACCAAACATGTGATAAATAACATAAATGAATAATGTAACTAGCAAGCATGTCATGTTTAGATCTTGATATGTTATGTTTGGAATATTTTGATCTTTTTATTTTTTAATATTTTTAATAATTTTTTATAATTTTAATAATACTAATAGTAGTATTAATAATGATTTGGATGGATTCCATTTCTACTAACATCAGGGTTTTGAACACATCTAAATTTTTTCTAGGGAAGTTGGTTAGAGATCCAGTGAAGGAAGTATCCAATCATGTAAAAATTGGTGGCAGGGGGAATGACAAGTGGATTATTGGTAAGATAATAGTTATATTTATTGAAGGTATGAAAGACAAAATATTTATCATATAAAAATAAGGTGTGTAAGGAGGTATAAAATTCAAAATAGATACATGTTTAGGAAAGGAATAGAGCACTAGGGGTGATAAGGTATTCTTTGGACTAAAATGGTGGATTTGGATTATGTTTCACTTATTTTAGTGAAATCAAAAGTTTGTAAATCTTGATAAAGAATTAGGAGGTAGAGAATGCTATCAAATCATTTGTTGAAGTGGTACCCTGATTGGTGAATATGGAGAAAATGATAGTGAAACCTCTAGGGGTATAAAAAACCAACCCTTTAGTTTTATTTTGGGATGATTCATTTAATGATGTGATAAAAATTAGGATTAGTTTATGGCTAGGGGAGTAATTGTATATTTGACCGATTTTGGCCAAGCCTCCCTATTCTCCATAAGTGGATCTCTGATTTGTGGTAGCTATTAATAGAGGACAAGTTAGAGATTTATCCTTGTGTTAGGGTTTTTCCATTATAATTTTTATCACCTTGAAGATAAAAACAATGTTTTACAAGATAAGTTATGTATCTAGGAAAAATTTCTTCTCTTAACGAAGCCTTTATTACTTTATTTCAATCCTCCTTCATAAACCCTCAATACCAAGCCTATTTGGATTTAGTTTCCCTACCTTCCTCTTTTGTTTTGGTCTATTCTTACTTTAAGTCTATTATTAGTGCCTTGGGAGAGTTATTCTTGGTGGATTATTCTACTAAAAATTTTACTCACACCACATTCAATTGTATCCTTTTATACATTGATACTTATTTTGACCTTCTATCTATAATTGAGCTAAAATTTAAGGATTATTTCTTGCTCCAAACCCTTGATTATGATGGTTTACCTTTCTAGTGTCATAATTTCTTTGAAAAAGGTAATTTTTCCATGCCTTATCATAATCCAAGTGAAATTTGGAATATCATTTTTGGATGGATTCCCTTCTTGATCGTTTTACAATATTTGTTGCTAACACTCCTAATACGCCCATGAGAAGAGCGATGGACTCTATACCAAAGGCTAATCATAAGGGTCATAAGACTCATGATGCAATTTGAGTACCTTATCCAATCTATTATGAGGTAAATATTATTGAGGTTATTGGTTCCTTAGTGGATCCAATAGTTGTTTAACCAAAATTGAAGTTAGTTTTACAAATATCTAGATTTTCAAAGCAATCTAAGTTTTCACCCCTTTCATCCAAGACTCGGGTAACTTAGAGGATTGGACAATAGTGAGGAAGAATAAAAAAGGGTGAATCATCCCTAAGTCATCCTCCATGACACTATTATCTCATAGTGGATATGATGATAGAGGGACATAGGGGTTTTAATGTTGGTGGTTATGACTTGCTAGTGGTAGGGTGATATGGATCATTGCACTTGATTTAGGTTAGGTTTTTTGGGTGTTTTAGATTATGATATTTGTATCCTAGGTGGTTGGTTTTATTCCATGGGTTTATTTAATATCTCATTGGGAGGTTGGCCTTTTTCTTTTTACTTCTTTTTGGTTGCGTGGACTTTTTCCACTTCTTAGCATGTTATGGAATTTAGTTCGATGTGTCCAAGGTTTTTTGTAATTTTGTTTTCTTAGTGAAGGTTAAGGGACCCATCAACCCTCATTTAACTATAAAAAAAAATTGCTTATAATTCATCATAGTCATCAAATGAGTCTATGTCATTTGGTTTATCCTTTACCTCAAATTTTTTTTTCAAAGGTTTTATAAATGCATTAAAAATTCCTCCAATGTGTATCATCATTCATGTTATGTATTTAAAATTATATTTGAAGGATTTTTTTATTTTCATAATTACCATCATGTCAAATATTGATTGTATTTATTTCACATATGAAGGTCATGTACTCATTTAGTTTATCCACTATAGTCTGCATTAGTTTTTACCATTATTTTTTTAATTTAAAAGTCAACTAGAAGTAGAGGACATCACCCATAGGAATATATCAAAAATATTTATCCCATGATCAATTGGAAAACTAAAATTTCTAAGTGATTCTTCCTAATATACATTATGTTGCAATTCATCAATGTTATGTCCCAGCTATCATAAGAATGCAATATTACACATATTGTTGTATTCTTATTCATCAATATGAACGTGTCATCAATAGGCACTATATGCCATCAAATTTTATATAGTTTAAAATTTAAAAATAAAATCCAATTATGATGCAAGGATCTCTAAAAAAATGTCCATACCCATTTCCCTCCATATTTTTCCCTTTTTCTAATTTCTAGACCTTCCCTAAGTGTCAAATTTTTAAAATATGGGATTTAAACTTCATAAATATATAACTTTTAGGTGCATGGCAATACCACAATGATGATTATGTAAACCACCATGATAATTTAAAATTTACCACCCTGCTTAAAATAATAGTTTTGTCTCATTTATTTAAATTATCAATTTAACCCTTGAGATGTGTGTTTTGAAGATTTTTACATATTTTACACTCCACTTTTGATTGTTATTCTTATATTTATCTATCCATCACCCCATTCAACTCCAAATTAATTCAAACTAACTTTTAATCAATCCTAGATAAATCCAAATCAACTCTAGTTAACTCCTAATTATCTTGATTTCCCCATTCTTTACAAATAGGCCTATTTACAATGAAATTTAAATGGAAAACTAATTCATTATTAGATAAAAAAATATGAAAATATTCTACACTCTATTTTTTTATTTAAGCTTATCCATATACCTAATGTAATTTCCCTTCACCCTTATTACAAATTGGAAAGGAAAATTCATAATTGAATAGGTTGCACTCTATCATTTATGAGATATAGCTATAGTATCATTTCATTTTCCTTCCATACTTTGATTTTAGTCTCATTATTCTACATCCCCTTACTAAATAAAACATCATTGGGTTAGATTGACCAATTCTAAGGAGGTAACTGCCTGAGAATTCAAAGATCTACATAAAATAATGTAATTCCAATATGCCATTAACACTTTCTAGGTTTGGGAGTTTATTTTTTTTGTTTTCCTATATTTTTCATAGATTAAATTCTCTTTGTTAAAGGATTTTTATTAAATAAATATAAGAATAAACAAGAATATTTCATGTGAATTTCTAAATAATTAGTTAGATTTCATTTTCATATTAACATTCTATTTATTCATTTTTAATTATACTTTTATCCATAAAACATTGAAAATACAAATTCATTTTGGTTTTTTCATGTTCAAAATTTAAATCATTTCATTTATGTTGATAAATTAATCCTAAAATCACACAAATAAATTTATTTTCTCATTTCATTTTTCAGCATTAATTCATTTCTTGCATATATTTATAAATCTGAAAACAGAGGAAAAATCATTCAAGTTTAATTATTTTCAATTGTGCATTCATTAAAGTTTAAAAAACCATGAAATGAATTTAAATTCTCATTTATTTTAGCACTTAGTTTATTCTAAACTACATAATGAAATCTAAAAATATAAAATCAATAGCATTTAATAAGTTAGAACATAGTTATTCATATTTGTAGACACATAAATATAATCACAAGGATGTGATCAATGTTAATTCTTGATACATCCTAAAACAAATGACTTGCACATAAATACATGACTCTTATTCATGATTCATCTAAGCCATTTATCAATATGTGGACTTGTCCCTTTGTTTATCATCTCTTCTACATAGAACTATCGATGTTAAATACTCAAAATACTTAAAATCATACTCAAACTATCTTTATCTCAAGACAAGAGACCATAATCTTTCAAGATAGTCAACCGAAAGTGAGCATGCATGATTTTTTCTCTTGTCCACTTGGTCAATTATGTCCCACACCAAGTGATGACTTGCTTATAAAATTAAAATCATTTTATTGGGTATTTCCACACATTTCATAAGCTTGGATAAAGGAAATTATCAAAAGTTTTTCTAATAAATACACATAAAAGGTCATCCATTATGACCTCTTAATATTCACTTGGTTAAAGATTTTACCCTATTAAAAAACTAAAGAAATATGTATTGTTCTTTCTAAATTCAAGATCACTCACAAGTAGCAACCATTATCCAAGTTAAAAGCATTCTAAATCAAGTCAATAATTATCATTTTCAAGTATCAAATCCATATTATATTTACATACACATATTCAAGGAAAATAATTGTACAATCACTCTATATTGGATAACTATGTGGGTTTTATTTCCCTCCTTAGATTAGTGGATACATAGGTAGTGTCCAATCATCAAGTGGGTGATTGAGGTTTAGCTTAACCCATTACCCTCCCTCATTTTTTAGGTTTTAAAGCTATAAAATTTCCCTTATATTTTTAAAGACAAAATAAGAGAAATAATGAATTATGTGCATCATAATCTAAATTACAATAGCTTAGCATACTCAACAAATAGCACAGAAGGTGCATTTATCATTTTTTGGTCACAGTTAACCAAGACAAGTTCACAATCAATATACTTGAGGGACATGACTCATGTCCTCCTTTAGTGGTTTTACCTAAAAGTATTTTTTGATTCTAATGTTGATCTGTCATTTTCATAATTTTAATTTTTTTTATATCTTCTTGTTAGTCACTAAGCATAATCGAATGGGATAAGTTCATGGTCAATGGACATGAATGGTATGTGTTTCAATCTACTTAACGTGGACCTATCTAAATATATGGTTCATAACTTATCTCTAGTTTTAAGCATGCACAATCACATATTTTAATGATTTACACTTCCAAACATTGATAATAATCAACTAAAATCTAATTTAAGCTAAGTTGTTTTATTCATAGAGTTTTTTTAAAAATAATAGATATTCCATATTTTTCAATTATCAAAATCAGATTTTTTAATTATTGAATATATTTAGAATTATGTTATATTATATTTTTACACCTATTAGAATCACAAACAATTTATTTTTTTATCAAAAATAGAGTAAAACATATTTGTGAACTTGTAACATTTTTTAGAATTGATTTTCCTTTTTTTATTTTGTTCTAGCATTTTAACTGAGTTTCTAATTTTCATACACTAAAAATAATTTTTCTTTCACCTCAAATCTATAAAATTAGTGTTTTCCTTTAAAAAATATCTACTTATCATTGGTTTTCAATTGATTTTTACCTTTTTTTGATAAAAACATGTTCTAGTAGTTTTAAAACTCATAAGAGTTGTCATTCTTGGCAAAGTGGTCTTTAGTTTTACTTGTCATCATGTGGTGGGTACTACCCTAATAATAAATCCATTATATAAAACTATACATGTATTTTATTTTCCACATACCTCATGGTATATCATAAATTCTTAGGGATTTATTTATATACCATAAAAATCCCTCGACCATTTGTTCTTGTAGTGAACTAGTAAACACTTAACCTTAGGAAGTTACTCTCAGTGTAACTTAGAAATAGGATAGTGTGGCTATGGGATGTTGGAATCCTTTGTAGTTAGTGCCTATTTAGGTTGTGTTAATTATTCTGAGTGGGATTATAATATATGAGATCATATAAAGCAAACACAACTTGACTAGTTTCACCCCTAAATCTTTGTTGTAATTTCAAATTTTCAAATTCAAATCATGGTAATAATGACTAAATTTTGCATACATATTTTGAAGTTCACTATTACATTCTATGTTACTTTTAAATATTTTATTTAAATTAATTATATATGTGTTTTTATTAAATCAAAATATCACATAAATACTAAATATAATAATCTATACAATATCAAACCTTACATAACTCACATTATTACAATAATGTTCCTAGACTACAAGTATTGTTAAGGAAAATCATTGTAAGGTCTAGCATGACTTGGGAACAACAAAAAATTAAACATTCAAAATGATATAATGTATACCACACACCCTATTAATGTACTCATCCTAAATATTGAGACTAATAAAGCTAATACATATCAAGTAGATGAACTTAAGGACAAATAATTCACTAAATATCATATTTCCAACCCAAATAACATTGACACATTCCTATACATTGTAAGAGATAAATAAAATAAATATTCCACTTCTACTTAAAATTTTAAAGTTACTATTATTATTTTTATTCATATATCAACACCTCATATTACATATATGCCATCATCCTTAGGTATCGAGGCATCACATGGTTTGAAACAAATTAACATGTTTATTCATAAAATAGAATCATGTACACCTCCATTGATTGATACACAATGTCCATCTCCAACCTCACCTAAGGCACACTCTCTTGGTAAAAATCTCATAGCCTTACATGATAAAGTGTTTTAATTATAGAAATGTGTCTATAAATAGACTCACTCAATGTATTCTCATAGTTCACTCCATAATCCTTTGTAACCTAAAATATCCTCTTACCCATTACCAATAGGATTTGTATCACCTAAGATAAAACTCTATTAAGTTAAATGTGATAGAGGTACAATCACTAAGAGTTGGGGGTGAATCATTGATCCCAAATAATCTAAATTCAATTTCAATCACTTTCAAATTCTTAATCAATTACCATACACATTCATGAAGCATACACATCATTTATAGCAATGAAAAAGAAACATAATTCAAGATTGATCACATAACACATGACATATGTGGGAAACCCTCTTGGGGGAGAAACCCCATTGGAACCTACAATTATACCACTATCATATAATAACAAGAACCAATTTAGACCATCTAAAATTGATCAAGGAACTACAATTCCTATTTAGTGAGACTACAATCCTACAAGGTGCTACAAAACCTTTCAAACTAAGTTACAATAACAACCAGACTTTTAACAAGTTTCACCTTATAAGGAGGTGAAAACCACCTTGTATGTTGATCCTCCATAACAATACCTATGAACACCTTTGAACTAATATCTTCAACACTTGATGATGGACCTATGATTATCACTCTTCACCTTCACTCATACTCAATCTGTAAGATCACTATTCTACTAATATAACTATGACCTACAAGTCAAATAAATAGTACTTAATATTTTATGATATTCAAATCATCCAAAATTAACTTTAACACCTATTTCACTCTATAATTCACACGCACAATCCTCTCTCAAATCTCTCTTAAGTCTCACACTCAAGTCTAGAAATCACCATCTTTGATTTCACTATTTATAAAGCATTCATGATCATCACCATCTTGGTCAACCATTGGGCATGCCTTAACCCTTAATTCAACTATCTCATTGAGACATATCTCAATACAATATTCATATGTTGGCTATAGCATATATGTGTTACCCTTAAGAAGTTACACCTTTTAATAAGGCACTTATATCTCTTATAGGTCTCATGGAGACCTATTTACCCATTTAGCACATCAATGAACAAAACAAGAACATAGGAAAAACTCCAAATGCATTATTACACACCTTATTTCCCTTTTGAAATCTTCAAATGATCATAGTCAACTCTACTCACCTTTGCATATGCTCAAACAACTCAAACACTAACTTGGTGCACAAGAACATCATGAACGAATACATAGTCAATTTTTTAAGCATTGTTCATACTATATATGAATGGTCAATTCTTTTTAATGCACAAAAATCATCCTCATGGAGTATATAACACTCCCCGATATCAAATTCATCATTAAGCATTGGAATAACATCAACACAAGCTTGAACATCCTTCTCAGGTCACTTGTAGAACATAGTTGAACACATAGTCAACTTTGGACCTTCATAAATTTTAATGTACTAACAATTATACCTTTAAATTAATATTAATAGATTCACCTTTGAGTCCTCTACCACTTTTCTTTTTACATCATGAGTAAATTCATCTTGTATCAAATATGGTCTAAAAATCATAGACTATTTTTTCACTTTATTAAATTCAAATATTTTTAAAAATATGGTCATAGTTAAACCTCAAAAAATATGCTTACATCTTGTGCCCTCTCTACTTAGATTAAACATGAACCATAAATCTTCTCCAAACTTTAATGCATATATCACTAATTCATAAATTTTATACCTTAAACATGTTGACCTCATCTCATGTAATCTAACAATTTTAACCTCACACATTCTATCAATCTCTTAGATGTAGCTCAGTCTTTAACAAAGCTAAATAAATATCACTTTGACCTATTGACTATAATACACACCAATCATCTCTATCTATATGATCACCCACTCACTATTGATCCTTAGAAGAAGCTCAAACTTTATCTTTGCTTAGTGTTAAACATTGAACACTTGGCACCATCTCATTGCTTCCTAACTTCTTGGAGAAATGTGCTCTATTGATGTTTCTCAAAATTTAACTTGTGCACATTTGAATAAGTATGGGAGCCTTGCTTGTCTTCTTGGAAGATCAAATTTGCATAGTCATACCTTTTACCTCACTCACATGCATATTCTCAAATTTGGACCATATGATCTCCTCACATAGAATAATCCAACCATGTGTTAAACTATTCCTAAATAATTTCAATGTATGAGATATAACACCACTAAAATTCCTCCTCAAATTTATCTATGACAGAGCCAACTATGTCAAGAATTATCTAGAAAGACCAACTTTTCACATGTATATCTTTTGACATGCTTTAGCTCATGATCTAAAATTTAGAAAAAATAAACTAGGATCAAAACTAAACAAACCAATATGATCATCTTTTTCTAAAACATCCACATGTGCAAGATATTCCATCACCAAATTACTTACTCGGCTCTTTCTTACCTCATGAAAATTTGGCTAAGTATGGGAAAACAATGTCAAACTACCTAGGAGCCCAACTCTGCACTTGTATATATTTTGATACACTTAGGTGCATGACCTAATATTTATCACATAATAACTAAGAATAATACTGAACAATCCCATGTGACCATTTCCTCTTGAAACCTCTATATGTGTAAATGTTGACATCATCAACTTGCTTACTTAGCTCTGTTTGAACATATAAAACACTGTTAAAATGCTTGAGAGCCTAACTTTCCACCCAAATATATTTGAATAAAATTAGGTGCATGAACTAAGCTTTATCTCATATTAAATAGGGAATAGTTTTATTAAAACCATATGACCAACTCCCCTTGACTCATCCACACATGGCAATGGTGATGTCATCAAACTGCCTACTCAAATTTTCTATCACTAGACCCAAAATGTCTAGATGATAACAATGATCAACAAAATGAAATCCACTCATGCACATAAGAAATAAAATATTATAAAAATATTAAGGACATTTTTTACATTCTCAATACTCCATAATCATCCCTGAACATCTCTAACCATGCCAAAATAGAAGATCAACCAATCATACTTTAAGCATATTAAAACAAACACATTTCACACTTTGTCATTATCACTTAGACTATCAATGATATTCATAAACTAACCTATAAACCTTCATGACATAATTTACAACTCTCTAAAAATATCCCCCTTTATCATTGATGTCAACAACCATCATAGATAGCAATATAAAGCTCACCTTTCATCTCCCTCTTCAAACACTCTCATAATAGGAACTTTCTCCCCCTTTAACATATGACAAAGTGGGAAAGAATTGATTCTAAGTACCTAAAAATACTAAAACAATGATAGGACCATATTTTAAATATGATATAAACTCCCCCTTACCTTGAGCCTACCACTTCTTGGCTTGACAAATTCTTCTTGCTCCATGCCAACATTCTCTTTAACCAAGTACACCAATCATTGAAGAAAGAACACACAAAAGTAATGAACTCTAATTTAAATCACTAATAAATATATTATAGGGACTCCCCGTAATATCTTTGATCCATTTCACCTTTTGATCAACTTCATATCTCTACACACCATGAAGAACCACCACACATGCTTACTAGCCTTCTCTCTCAAGCTACCACAAAGACCACCAACAAAACTTCATGCCACTCACCAAATAGGAAACATGATCTCAACAAAATTAATAAATCTCCTAGAAATAAACATAATTTTATCTTTTGGATAAATTGAGAAAAAAACACTCTTCTATAAACTAGGCCTATTTGGGCTCTTTGTAGCCCTACCTAAAACTTGTAGAGCCCATAATTTTTAGTAGATGCATCTTCAAAACTTGAAACTTTATATCTAGAGAAATCACATATGCCCCCTCCAAAAAACCAATTTTTATCACCAAGCTCATCCTTTGTGACACACTTCCTTCACAAACCTACTAGCCAATTAACCCTCCATATTGATAAAAACTTATATAACTTGAGAACCATAAACCTTCAAATATCTATGAAGCCTTTATTAACAACCCATTTGGCCCATTCAACCTATTAAGAAGTATAAAACCTCAAATCATAAGGTAAACTACTTTTATAACATAGCCCAAAACCCTAGAATCTCAAAACAAACAAAGTCAACAAACCTTCTTTTGGTCAACACACACCTTTAAAACTTATTTCATACTTGGATATAATCATTACACACTTCTAGACCAAAAACTTGATCCACCATACCTTTCAGAACATAGACTTACTATAACCCATTTTAGGTCTGCTTGCCCTTAAGCCAAAAACTAAGAAATTTGAAAGCACTCAAAATATTCAATTGGCACAAACATACCTTCAGACCATAAAATCAAATAGAGCACATCATAAATAAGTGTATATACCTTTTTTAAAATCAAAATCTTCTTTACATTTCATCAATATCATTATCCATCTAAATATATCCATTCTAACCCTACATAATATCTCTTTCACAAATCTTTGGAAAAGCTCATGAACTTATTATTCTTCCTTAACCAAAGACATTTTCTAATTGGCATTATCATATTGAGTACACAGACTTACTTCTCCACAAGAAAATATGTCTCCTAAGAAGCATAAGTAGAGACGCCCTATATCACAATGTCCTATAACAATGTGAAACCTAAAGTCACCCATAACTCCTCATATTCCTTCTCCTCCTTAGTCATTTGATAATTTTAATTCTTTTTCTTCTTAGGATTAAGAGAATAAACATGATCAACCAATACAACATTCTCATTTTCTTATAAAATTGGATTGACAATACATGGATAAAACAAAGATTCATGACATACCTTTTCATCTAAAAAATCCATCTTACAGATTAGAACCTCATCACTAGGCATAGATAATTGATGTTCTTTGCATGATACATGCTCAGCAATAGTAGGATTTTCACTTGGATCCATGCATACTTCATGACTAGCTTTAACCAACACCTTAGTCTTCTCTTTGAGTTTGGTCTCTTCACTCTCAACATGATCAGACAATGATACCTCTTGTAACTCTTGAAGCACACTATACCTTTTGCAAGAAACATATCTTGCTTTACCTTATTTAGATATAAATTTGCAATGTGTCCTATGTTATGACAATTAAATCACTTAACTTTGTTCACACCTTTTGATTGATGACCACCATTCTAGTTCCATGTAAAGTCATTTCTAATATGTCTTTTGCACTCTCTAGACCTATGACCAATTTGATTACATGTATAATAGTAACCATTGAATCTTTTATACCTCATGGCATTTGGCTATTTGATCTGATTTGTCTTTATTTTTTCAACACCTTCACTCCTTATCTGATGATTTATCTTCAAAATATGATTTTCTTGGTTCACATTAGTCTTCATCTTGTCTTGATTTACATTTTCTATTATTCTTCATATTCAAGACCAGTTTTATCACTGACATTCTTTTGACCACTTAGAATATTGTCTAGATCTCTTGAGCTCTTTTAAAATATCATAAATGACTTCACCTTGCTTTCATACTTCTCTAACTCATCTTTCAAAGACTTATTTTTAGAAACATAACTTGAACATTCATCTTCTTTAGCTTTTAGAATTTTAGACATAGATTCCTACTTAGAATTAAGAAACATGATATCACCTTCATGCTCCCTAGAGTCTTCAAGCAATCTTGCCTCAAACACACTAAATTGCTCTTCATAGTCCTTGAGTTTAGATTTCATCTTCTTATTGATCTTATTTTCAATATTTAGTTCTTTAAGAGTATTTTTCAATGTAGTCTCATAGTCCATCTCATCTTCATCATCATCTAAATCACTCCAAGTAGACTCCTCATGTGAGAAACTTCCTTCCTCAGCTGTGAACAAAGCTTCACTTTTGGTAGGACCATCACAGTCATGATCATATTTTGAGTCACTATCTTCACTGTCATCTATTGAGCTACAATCTTCTTTCATGTAGAAACTCTTCTTTTTCTTGAAGAACTTCTTCTTGTTGTTATACTTTCTTAATCATTTCTTCTTATAAGTTTTCTTGTCTTCATCTTGGCCATCATCATGCTCTTAATCACCATTCTTCTCATGCTTATGATGGAACTTATCAGCAATATTTCCTTTCTCTCCATAATTGAAAGATTTGAAGGGTAGTTTACCCTTATACTTCCATGAGCCTATGTTTAATTTCCTAGTAATCAAAGTAATTAGTTTATCTTTATCAATATCAGATATGTCATCCTCTTTATGTTTCTTACCTTCAAACTTATTCTTAGGTTTCATCTCTATCTTAAATGATGCTTCCTTATTTGGTGGTATATCATCATTTACTCTCATCTCATAGGCAATAAGGGTTCCAAGTAATTGATCCATCTTTAATTGAGTAAGATCATGACTTTCTTCTATAGAAGATACTTTTAGATCAAACTTGATGGATAGAGACCATAATACCTTTAGTACTATAGTATCCTCTTCAATATTTTCTCTAAGACCTCTAATGATGTTCACAGTCTCATAAACCCTCTATAGAAAGGATGCAACATTATCTTCTTCCTTCATCTTGAGACTTTCAAATTACCTTCTATGAGTCTAAAACTTAGCAAGATTGACCTTTGAATCTTCTTCAAAAATGATCTACATTTTTTCCAATATCTCTTTAGCATATTTACAATGGATTACCTTGGTGTATTTAGTCTTTGAAAGACCATAAGTGATAGCATTCATTACCTTAGAATTGTTCTCAAATAACTTCTTGTTTATAACACTAGATGGAGGACTAATAAAAGAAACATAACCATCTAGAATATATTTCCATACATCAAACCCTAAAGACATAATGTATGTCATCATCCTTATACTCCAATAAATATTTTTGATCCATTGACCATTGGTGTTTGATTAGTAGAAAAACCTCATTGATGACTAACCATATTATACCTTAGATCGATTTCAAGTTAGTAAGCCTTTACCAAAGGACCTAATCTGATACCAATTTTTAAAGGTATATTCATTGAGGGGGGGTTAAATTGGTGATTTAAAATAATCTAACTTCAATTTCAATCACTTTCAAGTTCTTAATCAATTACCATAAACATTCATGAAGCATACACATCATTCATAGCAATGAGAAAGAGAGACAATCCAAGATCAATTACATAACACATGACATATGTGGGAAACCCTTTTGGAGGAGAAAAACCACTAGAACCTAAAATTATACTACTATTCTATAATAAAAAGAACCAATTTAGACTAGATTTAATTGATCAAGGAACTACAATCCCTATTTATCAAAACTACAATCCCACAAGGTACTACAACACTTGTCTAGCTGAACTATAATAACAACTAGAATTTTAGCAAGTTTCACCTTGTAAGGAGGATGAAACCACCTTAGATGTTGAGCTACCACAAAAACACCTATAAAAAAACATCCACCTTTAAAATTATGTCTTCAACACTTGATGATGGACCTCTGATTATCACTCTTCACCTTTGTTCATACTCAATCTACAAGAGCACTATTCTACCAATATAATTATGACCTATACGTCATAAAAATAGTCCTTAATTTATTATTATATTAAAGTAATCCATATGGAACTCTACCCCTCCACTCCATAATTCACACATATAATCCTCTCTTAAATCTCTCCCAAGTGTCTTACTCAAGTTTAGAAATCACCATCTTTGATTTCATTATTTATAGAGCATTCATGATCATCACCATTTTGGTCAGACATTAGTCATGGATTAACCCTTAAGTCAACTATATCATCAATAAATATCTCAATACAATCTTCATAGGTCATCCATAACATATATGGGTCACCCTTAAGTAGCTATACCTTTTAATAAGGGCCTTATAGCTCTTATAGGTCTCATAGAGACCTATTTATCTAGTTAGAACATTAACAAACAAAAAAAGAACATAGGACCACTTAAAAATGCATGATTCCACACCTTATTTCCCCTTAAACATCTTTAAATGATCATAGTCAACTCTACTCACTTTTGCATATGCTCAAACAACTCAAACACTGACATGGTGAATAGGAACATTATGAACGAATACATTATCAACTTCTTAAGCATTATTCATACTTTATACAAATGTTCAAACCTTAATAATTCACATGTATCATCCTTATTAAGTATAAAACACTCCCCCATATCAAATTCATCATTAAACATCGAAACAACGTCAATACAAGCTTGAACATCCTTCTTAGGTTACTTGTAGAACATAGTTAAACACATAGTAAACTTTGGACCTTTATAAATTTTACTATAATAAAAATTAGACCTTAAAATTAATATTTTAAAATTAACCTTAGATTCCTCTACCACTTTTATTTTTACATCATTAACAAATTCATCCTAGATCAAAATATATGGTCTAAAAACCATAGACTAGTTTTTCCCTTTATTAAATTCAAATATTTAAAAATAAACAATCAAAGTTAAACCTAAAACACTATGATCACATCTCATGTCCTCTCTACTAAAACTAAACATGCATCATCTATCTTCTCTGAGCTTTAATACATAAAGCACCAATGCCCAAATGTTAAACTTTTAACATGTTGGCCCCATCTCATGTAATCTGGTGAATTTTACCTCACATGCTCCATCTATCTCTTGTATGTAGCTTAGTCTTTAACAAATAGAAAACTATTAATTTGACCTCTTAAATTTAATATGCACCATTTATATCTATATATATATAATTACCCACTCACCATTGATCCTTAGAAAAAGCTCAATCTTTATCTCTTTTCAGCATTAAACATTGAATAACTGGCACCATCTCATTGCTTCCTGACTTCTTAGAGATATGTGCTCCATTAATTTTTCTTCATCTTTAACTTGTGCACATTTTACTAAGTATGGTAATTTTTATTATCTACCTAGAAGGCTAAATTTATATCTTTTACCTCACTAACTCACATGTTCTCAAATTTAGACCATATGATCTCCTCACATAAGAGAATCCAACCATGTGTCAAACTACTCTTTAAACCTTTATATGTGTGAGATATAGTGAAATTAAAAAATCCTACTCATATTTATTTATAATATAACCCACTATATTAATAATTTTCTAGAAAGACCAACTCTGCACATGTATATCTTTTGACACACTTCAGTGCATGATCTAAAATTTCATGAAAATCAAATAGGCTCAAAATTGAATGAATCCATATGATCCTATTATTTTTAAATGTACACATGTGTGAAATATTCCATCACCAAACTAATTACTCATCTCTTTCTTACCTCATGCAAATTTGGCTAAGTATCATAAAATAATTTCAAATTGCTTGAGAGCTCAATGTTGCACTTGCATATCTTTTGATGTGATTAGGTGCATGACCTAAAATTTATCACATAAGAACTAGGCACAATAATGAATAAACACATGTGACCATTTATTCTTAAAATTTACATGTGTGTGGATGCTGACATCATCAACATGATTACTTGGCTCTATTTGAACATAGAAAATACTATCAAAATGCTTAAGAGCCTAAATTTTTACCCACATATCTTTGAATGCACTTAGGTGCATGACCTGATATTTAGCCCATAGTAACTAGGGAATTATTTTATCATAACCATGTGACCAAATCCACTTGAATCATTCACATGTTGCAATGGTGATGTTATCAAATTGCCTACTCAGATTTTTTACCATTAGACCCAAAATGTCTAGATGACAACAATGATCAACCAGATGAAATCCACTCATGAACACAAGCACTCAAATATTATAAAACATCTTAAGGAAACTTTTCACATGTTAAGTACTCCATAATCATCCCTAAACATCTTTAACCATACCAAAATATAAGATCAACCAATCATACTTCAAGCATACTAGGACAAACACATTACACATTTTATCATTGTCACTTAGACTATCAAGGCTCTTCATCCACTCACTTGGACACCTTGACATCATCATGACATCATTAAAAACTCTCCAACAAAAGGTGATATTAAAAAACATCTTCAGTCATTATATTTACCATGTTTTCACTATGATTACAATGGAAAATTACTAACCAATCTCTTTCCAAGAAGCCTCAAAGAATATTCTCTATGATAGTTTTATGATCTTCCACTCAATCAATTGGAATTTTCAATCATTAGTAAATAAATTTGTATCACATGTTTTTATCAAAATTAGTGATAATATATCTCATGAATAAATTTCAAATCTCAAGTAAGGGTCTAATGAGCAAATTAGTTAATATGTTCTTCAGTATAAAACTATGTAAGTTAAGATGATAAACTCCTTGGTAGACAATCAATTACAAGATATCCTCACATAAAACTTGCTAGCACAACTTCATGAATCTATAATGTTCAATAAATTCAAATATTTTAATGATTTATGCCATACAATAAAATTAAGATAAGTTAAGCTCCTCATATTTAATAAGCTAAAATATGCAACAAGTTCTACATATACATCAAATATCAAGTTTCAAAGAAATCCAAATCACAAAGTCAAATATAATGAAATAAAAAATGAAGAAAAAATAATAATTTATGTAATATCAAAACCATCAAACAAGCTTCTATTTATATCTCCACAAGGAGACAATTTAAAATGTTACCACAACCTCCTCATATCTTATTACTTAGATTACTTGATTGCAATCTTATATCTCTACCTCCACATTTCAAGCTTGATTTAACCAAGATTTGACATTAATGCACAATTTAACTACCACATATGTAATGGGCATTCTAGGAGCAATTTTTTTAGTCTAAAACATAATATACAAGATCTAATTGATGATAATAATGTTGAGCTAAACACACTTATTGAAGAAGTTAGACCACAAAAAATGATAATAAAAAGTTGAAAATATTTAATAAAAATTTCCCAAATCATGAGACATCTTAAAATATAGATAATTTATAAGTACATCATGTGTAAAATTCACATCCTCATGATAACTATGGGCATCTAATAGATAGAGTTGTCACTATATTTACAGTCATATTAGAACAATGTTTGGTGATCATAGTTGATGACAATTCAGGTAGACATGCACTTTTGTTCAAGATTACATCAAAAAATAACCTATACATGGTGTCATTATTATGTTAAACAAAAATGCATTAATAATGATAGTCCTTTATAGTCTTAGATACATAGAGTAAGATTTAAAAGGTACATCAAGAGTAGTCAAAGCATTCAATAAACATAAATATAACACTCTTGGGAATATAGTATTACTCTCCAATTTGGTTTAGAAATAGTGGATACTCCATTTATATTATTTATAAGAACATGGGGTCTTAAATATGTTATTAGGATGTTTTTGAATATATAAACTTCACACATTACCATCTACAATGTAGAGATGCCTCAAGTACATACATTATAATCAAGTGCTCAAAGTTCAAAGCATTTAATATAAGTAACCTTTTATAATAAATGATAAATCCTCCTCTTCACCCATCACTACCATACTTGGTTATGGGAATTATTGAAGAGTAATATACAAAAATAATAATGGCACCTATTCCAAAGCATGGTATAAAGATAATCAATGTGCCCATTAAATAACATAGTGTAGAATCAGCTATGACATCGATATAAAATCTTTCTATATAGTCAATTAAAATAAAAGTGGTACACCTTCCTAGAAAAAATATTCATATCATAGAGTTTCTCAAGGTTAAAATAAATCTTAATCTTCTACACTATGTCCTAAGGCAGCATGTTAAACAATTCAATGTGTTCCATAGTGAACACAATCAAGGAGAACTCCCATTATACAACAAAATATACCAAATTTGGTACCTTATTGAGTTACACATTATTAAAAACAATTTTATTAGTAGTGATCATGATATATACATTACAACACCTTATGCCTTTTTATATTTAGATACATCTACATGTAACACTTTTCTCCCATGAAAATACATCTTCAATATTTATGATCCAAGTATGCATTATTGTCTTCCCATTTATGGTATAATATGTTAGTTTTCATTTCATATAAAAAATCCAAAAAAAATCAAATATTTAAAAAATCTTAAAAAATATATTTAAAAAATACAAAACAACTCAAAATACTCTAAAAAAATAAAAAATCATGACCTAAGCATGACATGAGATTTTATTATACTTCTTTACATATGTTAATTATCACATATTTGGTATATAACATATTATTTTCTATACATGCATGCATTTCATGAGCTATATGATTGTGATGCAAGACATGTTATACATGGATTTTTAGATGTTGGATTCCCTTCTACCTAGTGCCATACCTATGATGGGGCATATAATTCTATGGGTTACATTATAAAAGGTTATATCTTTGTATGTCCTTTATAACATGTCAAACAACATATTATTTTTTATCAAATTTTAGGCAATAAGGATATTTATTACCCTAATTAAACATACTACTATATAATTAAACATACTACTATATAAAATTAGACTATAAAAAATATGCAATAAATGGTACACCTAATTTGGAACAATGATAAATATGAAAATTTGTTAACTAAGTAAAATATAAATGATAAATGCAATACATAGTTGGAAAATTGAGATGCATGATTTTATAGTATGGGATCTAAAACTAACTGTACTAACTAGTTGAACCTAGAATAAGAGATAGTAAAGTCCCTAAATAGGAGCATTGTGGCTAGATAAGGTAGGGGTGCATTATAGTCCTTATAGAGTGATATTATTTAGTAGTGAAAAAAATTGGGTTTGATTTACCTCTACTTATTTATTATGGGACTATGTAGGAGCCTCTGATTCACTTCCATGATCATTGTGTGATTTATTTTTTTCTTAAAATCCTAGTTTAACATGCAACAAGACCAATACAAAACCATGGATTAAAAAGGGGTTAGTGGTTGAATTTGGGTGAGACCACAACACCCCTTATGTTTAGTGATGCCTATATACCATTACTCTTAAGAGGGATCAAAATTTATGTAGTTATCCCAATCTATAGTGGTGTGCATGAAATTGGTGTAACATGTTAAATGTTGGTGTAATTTTGGTATGATTAGATTCTTCATCTATGACTTGTGACCTTGTAGATGCATTCAAATTTTATCTTAGATATTATAGGGACGTATGTAATTATAATGGAGATGTTAGGTTATGGAGCTAAAAGCTTCACTGATGCAGACATGGAGGAGGTTATTGAGAGGTTACTGAGTTGCAGAGCAACTGACATCGGTTTGATCAACCGACGTTAGTCATATCCAGTGTAGAGAAAATGGACATCGATCAGGTATCGGCTGATGTTGGTCATCTCCAGCCAGATAGGGACCAATGCCGGTCACTTGTGTGGTTTGGAACTACGAGTGTTATGGATAGTTTGTTAATGAACCAGTTGTTTGCATGTTAAAAGGCTAATTTTAGTCTTAGAGCTATGGATATAATTATTGTAATTAGATGTCTAATTATTGTTTACATGAGATCTATATAATAGACTCATAGGTTGTATTGTAATTTATTCTAGTTGAGTTGAGCAAGGTTAGCTCCTTCAGAGGGAAGAGAGCAAGGTGTGTTCCTCCCAGTGCCATTGTGCCAAGTGTGTATGATCAAGGAGATCTGCAGGTTGTTGCAAGGTCTGGTAGAGATCCACAGGGGTGCTGGTTTAGATAATTAGAAGGATTATTCATGTGTGTATGATCTTGGTCGATAGGTGTGCAAGGCCACGTTTAGAGATCTACATGTGTAAGTAAGATCGATTGATTTGTAAGTGTGTGTGTGTGTGTGCAAGTCAAAGGAGGTTTGAGGGGTAGCAAGATCAAAGGTGACAGCAACACAATAGGTAGCAAGATCAAGAGAGATCTACTTGGAGTACGTTGAGTACTTGGAGTGCATGGAGTACTTGGTTTTGGAGTGCATGGAGCACTTGTGTACTGGCAGTAGTGATAGTGACTGGTGGTACTGGCAGTAGTGATACTGACTGGTTGGAGGTGAACATCAACTCTATGTTTGAGTTGTGTGTTGGGACCATAAGAGAGAGAGTGAGCTCTTGAAGAGATTTATTGTTTATGCCTTAGAGGTGTGGGAGCCCTAGAGGTGTGTAAGGAAGAAGACTATGGCATCTTATTTGTTGTATTTCCTTCTGGAAGAGTGTTAATACAATTGGGTATTGTCTCTCATATTTTGTGTTATTTTTGAATTCTAGTTACTTGTGCATTCTAGTTAAATTTCATGTTTAGTTGCTTATACAAAGGTAATCAATTGTGATTCTGGGTCTTAACAGTTGGTATCAGAGCTAAGGTTGCAAAGAGCAGGTTTGTGTTTGATTACAGGTCACTCTCAGGGGGTTCTGATTGAGTGGGAGTATATAAATGGCAAAAGAAAGTACACTAAGAATGGAGGAATTGAAAAGCACGAATGGTCAATTACGGTGTTATGGAAAGAAAGAGTAGGTAAAGAAATATTGTTGGTTGGTAAAAGATCAGCATGAAGGAACTGAAGAAGTAGATGTTGTAGGTGTTGTTACATAGGATGCTCTGGGATGTTCCTTGGATAAAGTAGAATCTTGGTTTATGGATTTTATTGCCTCTTTCCATGCAGCCCCAAATAGAGGGGTTGGTGAGCCTTGTCAAAGTATTGGCAAAGGGGAAGTGTTGCTGAAATTGCAGGTGGCCAACACATGGGTGTTGAAGAAGGTCATGCAGGTCCCAGTCTTGAATATGCGGCTAATTACTTTAGTGAAGTTGGGTGATGAGAGATGCATAGGAACTCTCATAATGGATGCACTTAAATTAGTAGGTGGTAAGAAAGAAGGTACTCTTTATCTACTTGCTTGTATTACTGATTCTTCTTTTGTTGCAAGGACGTGGCTTTGTAGGCTTGGTCACATGATCAAGAAGGAGATGCATGTTATTAAGAGGAAGTTAGATGTGTTTGACAAACTTAAGAACTATAAAGCCTTGGTGTTCTTGGAGGAGATGATGGATAGATATCAGTGGATGGGATTGGATATCTCTGAGTAGGGTAGTTTGGACAGGGTTTTGATCCAAAGAAAGATTGTGGGTAAAAAGTCATCACTCATAATAAAAACATAGGTACCAGCATCAGTTAGGAAAAACTAGCATCAAATAGACAGGCACCAACGTTGATCATGTGTAGATAGGCAAATTCGGTGGTGTCAAGCAGGTGGAGACCGATGTCGGTAGGATAACTAGCGTTGGTGACCTAGACAGTCGCATGGAACCGACGTTGGTCGGATGTAGACTGTGTGGTGACTGAGGTCGGTCACTAGAATGGATTTTGGGTGGATAGCAAGCTGTCAAGGAGTCTCAAATGCCCATGGGGAGGACTGAAAGGGTAAGTAAGCCTCAAATTCATTATTCCTCTTCTTTATACTTTTTGCTCATTGCAGAGTAGGAAGGATCCAGGAAATAGTGGGAGCATGGTATGATTTCTTTGGAGAAGAACCAAACAAGATATTTGGTAGAGTTGCCAGCTAGGACAAAAGCACTAAAAGATGAATGGATTCCTTGGTTAAAGAATAGAGAGAATGGATACGTGAGATAGAAGGCCAGGTCATATGGTCTTGAGGAAGTTGCAGGACAGTGGTACAGGTTTGATAGGTGGATGACAAAGCATGGCTTTAGTCAGTGTCATTATAACCATTGTGTTTGTCTTACCAGATGGATGATGGTCACGACATTATCTTGTTACTATATGTGGAGGATGAGCTTGTTACAGGTTCAGACATATAGGGTTTTGTTGAGCTAAAGGTAAGGTTAGTTTAGTGGTTTGCCATGAAGGATTTGGGAACAACAAAATTCTTTGGCATGAGTAATCCTAGAGACAAGAAAGATCACATGTTGATGTTGTCACAGAATGATTGTGTGAAGGTAGTGCAAGATGTAGAATGGCAAGCACACCTATGGATGGATAGTTCACAGAATAGGGTCTCCAATCACATGATGAGGTTGAGTACATGTGTACTCCCTGAGTTTGCCCAAGTAGTGGGTGCTGTCAGAAAGTTTGTAGTCAATCTAGGAAGGAAGCACTTGAAAGTGGTTCAGTGGGTTCTTAGGTATTTGAGAGGGACTAGCAGCATGGATTCATGCTATGCATCATCAAGTACTTCAGATATGGCAGGTTACTTGGATGACAGGTGTTGCACCATAGGTTGTGTGGTGGTTGGTATTCAAAATTGAGCTTGAAGAGGGATACAAGCTAGTAAATAAATTAGATGGTGTATAGGTACAAGTATAGTGCAGCTATTTATCTCCAAGTGGGAGATTGTTAGGTTGTGGAACTCAAAGCTTCACTAATGCATACATGGAGGAGGTTGTTGAGAGGTTGATAAGTTGCAGAGCAACTGGCATCAATCTGATCAACTGACGTCGGTCATATCCAGTGTAGAGAAAACTGACATCGATTAGGGATCAGCTGACATCAGTCATCTCTAGCCAGATAGGGACCGACGTCGGTCACCTGTGCAGTTCAGAATTGTGAGTGTTATGGATAGTTTGTTAATGAACCAGTTTTTTTCATGTTAAAAGGCTAATTTTAGTCTTGGATTTGTGGATCTAATTATTGTAATTAGATGTCTAATTATTGTTTGCATGAGATCTATATAATAGACTCATAGGCTATATTTTAATTTCTTCTAGTTGTGTTGAGCAAGGTTAGCTCCTTCAGAGGCAAGAGAGCAAGGTGTGTTCCTCTTAGTGCCACAGTGCCAAGTGTGTATGATCAGGGAGATTTGCAGGTTGTTGCAAGGTCTGGTAGAGATCCACAGGGGTGCTAGTTTGGAGAATCAAAAGGATTCTTCATGTGTGTATGATCTTGGTCGGTAGGTGTGTAAGGCCACGTTTGGAGATCTACATGTGTAAGTAAGATGGGTTGATTTGTAGGTGTGTGGGTGTGAGGTCAAAGGAGGTCTACGGGGTAGCAAGATCAAAGGTGACAGTAACACAATAGGTAACAAGATCAGGAAAGATCTACTTGGAGTACGTTGAGTACTTGGAGTGAGTGGAGTACTCAGTTTTGGAGTGTGTGGAGCACTTGTGTACCGGCAATAGTGATACTGACTGGTGGTACTGGCAGTAGTGATACTGACTGGTTGGAGGTGAACACCAACTCTGTGTTTGAGTTGTGTGTTTGGACCGTAAGAGAGAGAGTGAGCTCTTGAAGAGATTTATTGTTTATGCCCTAGAGGTGTGGGAGCCCTAGAGGTGTGTAAGGAAGAATAATGTGGCATCTTCTTTGTTTATTTCCTTCTGGAAGAGTGTTAATACAATTGGGTATTGTCTCTCATATTCTATGTTATTTCTAAATTCTAGTTACTTGTGCATTCTGGTTAAATTTTGTGTTTAGTTGCTTATACAAAGGTAATCAATTGTGCTTTTGGGTCCTAATAGGAGAGACAATTAATTTTCTCTTAATGTGCATTTAAAATTTTGCTATTTTTTTATGTAGATTCCCCTTGTGTGCAAAATTAATTGAAATGTGTTTATAGTGGTATTTTTGGAATTCTTTCGAATATGGATTCTTAAAAGTCCTTGATTGGCATTTACATGTCTTTGAATTTGAAAAAATAACCATTAATTGGTATTAGTACAACATCCATGATGGTGGACAATAGTGGGGTGCATTTTAGTCCAATTGGGGCACTTTTGTTCAAAAGGTGGAAATAGCTAAGAAAGAGGTAATAATCATTATGGGTTTAGGCCTAAGCTATTAAGTAGTCTAGGTAGATGGGTCTATGGGTGACTTGATAATTTTTCAATGGTGGGTTACCATTCAAAAAGTGAATTAATATTTTCAAAAGTCCTTAGGATAGGTCATGAGATAAGTGTGTCAAATAGATGGTCACAAGTAGATGGTTTCAGCTTAAATGTTAATTTATGTGACTATAATATCTTGCAATTGTTTTTTAATCTCTCATATTCTACATTGTGTTACATGGCTATGTTACTTTTTTATAATATGATATTAATACATATGTATGTGATAGACTATTTTTCACTTGTTCTATGCTCCTTCAATGTTGTTTACTTTCTTGCATGATAGGATGGACATTGCTTGCTTATTATGTGCAACACTTGGCCCTTATGTGAAAATTACTTAAACATTTCCATGATATTTTTTCTTGGTATGTGAGATATTTGAACATTTAAATTGATTTTGATCCTTATCTCTATGTTTTGTGTGACATTTGATCATGTCCCTTATTTGAAACATTCTTAGTGTCCTTTTCATGTGGTCCTTAGCCCCTGTTCGTGGCAACATTCATTTCCATTGTATGGATCCCTTGGCCTTATTATGTGACATTTTGTGATTATGATTTTTTAGCTTTATTATAGGTTCCATGATTCATATCATGCACTTTTACTATGTATTATACTTCAAAGACATTTACTTTATTACATGCTTCATTTCTAAATGTCATTACATTTGTATGCCTCACATTCAATATGATACATGCATGCTTCAATGAAAATTACACTATTATGATGACATACGCTCCACATCATTACATGATTACATATTTATCACATGATATAGTTAAATCTTATTTTGAAAAGAGTGGATTATAGGCTACATCCCTCATCTCAAAAGGGGGGCATTGTAGTGGGCTTGTCTTAGAGATTTAATCCTCTATAAACAGGAAAAAAATAATATAATTTTGAGATATAATATAACTTTAAAAAATACATAGTATATATTTTCAAATATTTAAAGTAATGTATAATTGTATTTCATAACAAATTAAAGTTTTCAAATATTCAAATAAATTTATAAATTAACCACATGAAAAATATGTACACATTAATATAGATTCTAGTGGTATGTGACATGCATATGCACTCACTTTCCAAAGACTCAAAGTATATATTTATACAAATTTAATCCATATTCATGGGTATATTCAAAAATAATTACACAATCAAAGTTACAAGTTGTAAAATTAGTTACAATTGAACATATAGATGCATAACATTCTATATCATTTGACTTATATAAATGGGGCATGATGCTTGTTCATTATTATATGCATATTTTTTAAGTTCAATGTCATAATTTATAAGATCAAAAAGCACGATAATTTTCCATGCACATGTTTCAAAGTTCAAATTTTAAATTCAAATATATGAGCAATGCAGTCAAGATGGGTCCATGAATATTCTTTAATTTTCTTTCGCTCATGTAAATAGAATCTAGATCTATCTATGGTGTTGTAATTAAATATATTGTGGGTAATTTATGTTGATGTTTAGTGAAAATCAACATCCATGTAATTAATTCTATATAACCCATTATATATTTTTATCTTATGTTACAGGTGATGTACATTTAAGTCTAGTGACACTCAATGGACTTAGCATCAATAATTCTAGTGAAACCATCATGATTACACCTTTTATGATTACTACATTGGGTAATATTACATATTCATAAGATTTTTAATAATGCATATTTCCAACTTGATCTCGATTATTTATTCAGAACTAGGACTTGATCACTCTCAATTCACTATTGCTTAAAAATATCTAAGTGTTTCAACAAAGGGGCACAATTCTCCAACATTACTTATAGGTTATAGTGAAATTTGGTTTCATCTATGTATAGTATACTCCTTCCTTTCTCTCTTTTAAATTTTTAAATTTTCAAAGTTTATATTTTTCAAAATTTAAAGTAGAATATTACTACTTCATGTGTTGTTGTTGGGTTTGCTACTTTTGAGTGCCCTACACAATTAAATTATCATCTTAAATAAAAAGTGTGTTTTACACCCTCAAGTTTAATTATCACTATTTTACTATATAAATATCATTAATAAAATAAAGGGTGGAAATTTAAACACACAAATATGGTCACAGGTACCTGAAAATGCTAACTCTTGACACATTCTAAACCACATGACTTGTGTACAAATACATGACTCTTATTTATCATTCATATAAAGCATTTATCTTTAGATAATCTTGAACATTTATTTAACATAACTAATACATATAAATATCAATTATAAATACTCAAACTACTTAGAATAATCCATGTACTTTCTTCAATAGAAGACAAGTGCCCCTAATCATTCAGGATAGGTTCACCCTAATCAGACAAGAGTGTGGTCATATCCTACACCAAATAATGAAAGGTTTACAAAATTGAAATCATTATTTTTAGTCTTCCCACATGTTTAATAAGGTTGGATAAAGGAAATTATTTAAAGTTTCACCTGTAAATAGACATCAAAGGCCATTCATTATGCCAACTTGTTATTCAATTGGTTTAAAATTTTACACTATTTCACATTTAGCAAATAGGCCATATTCTTTACAAATACAATATCAATCATAAAGACCAACCATAAGCCAAGTCAAGAGAATTCCAAATAAATTTAATAGCTACCATTATCAAGTATCAAGGCCATATTTATATCTACATACACATAGTCAAGGACCATAACTATGCAATCACTCTAGGTGGGAGAACTATTGGATTTATTTCCATCTTTGGACTAATGGATACGTAGGTAAGGGTCAATCATCAAAGGGTTATTGGGGTGATTTCAGGCCATTACACTCCCTATTTTTTATAATTTTTCATGTTATCAAATTTCCCTTAGGATTTTAAATACCAAATAAAGATAAATAACAAACTTTGCTCAACATAATCCAAATTGCAATATCTTATCCTACTCCAAAACTAGGCATAAATGAAACAACTATTAGTTTTTCATCACAATCAACCAAGATAAGTCCATAGTCAATGGAATAAAGTATCCTACACTCATATACTCCTAGAGTGGTAATTTATATAAATATATTATGATTCTATTATTGATCTTTCATTGTTATAATTTTGCTTCTTTTTATATTTTCCTATTAGTCATTAATCACTTCAACTGAAAAAAATTATCAACATAAATGAATGGCCTGCACTACCATCCACTTACAATGGACCTATCAAAATATGAGTTTAAGATCTTGTCTCTAATTATTAACATGAAAAATCACCTCCTTTACTAATTTCCACTTCCATACACCCATTTTGAGCTAAGTTGTTTTCTTCTTAGTATTTTTTAAAAATAGTAGTTTTTCCATATATAAATTATCAAAATCAAAATTATTAATTATTTCATATCTTTATATTCTAATATATTCTATTTTTACACTTATAAATATCATAAGAAATCAATTTATGTTTATCAAAAATAGGGTAAAATTCATTAATTACTTAGATAGCTTCTATTATACATTTCTAGTGATTGTTTACATTTAATTTGCATTCATAAATCAGGATCAAAGAGAAATCAATATCATTAAATTTCTAAAATTCAATTGGATTTCATTTTTCATGCATTTTTCATTTTAAAACACAAAAATAAATAATTTACTCATTTAAATTCCAACACTTAGTTAAAGTGCATCTACATTCATAAAACCATTGAAAATACAAAACATAATTTAATCTATTCACTTTTAACATTGTGTTTTTTATTTGATTCATTATAAAATAGTGGTTTTAGTTTTAGTTTTTCATTTGTAAACATTTACATTAGAAAAACACTAATTAGTGTTGATCAATTTTGACCCCCATTTCAAAATGGTAAACCCCCTATAGTTAAAACTTTCCTGCATAGGGTTTCCAAGCCTTATTTATAGCCATCTTGGCCTTGGGACACCCTTTATATGGTCACTTAATCCTTATTATCACTATTTAAGGTCTTTTTAATAATAATAAGGTAAGTGGCATTCTTGACCTTCTGTTGTCTAGTCATTTCTAGCCATGCTCAAGTGTGTTCAAGAGTGTCAAGGTGTTTAGGGGGTCATGTTGAGTCATATAATTTGGTTTTCAAGTCATGCCAACCTCATATAGTCTGTACATGTCCTTAAAAGGTGGAAAACCATCTCTCTAACATTTTAGCTAACTTTGAGTGTTTCCTTAGTTATGTTTAATGTTTAAGAAGGTTTTTTTAATAAGAAATGACATGTTTTTAGATGGAGGTGGTGGTTGACACATCACCATGGATCTATACATGCATCTACTAGCTAAAAGAGCACTTGTCATCTCTTTTTAGCTTGTTTACAAGATAGGATTGATAATTCTTAGGTCAAAATGAGAGGTTTACAATTGATCCATATAATTTTTTAGATACAGTACACCTCCATGTTATTCTATGGTTTCCTCTCTCTACCTTAGGTTCATATCTATGTGTTGGAGGAGCTGTAGGGCCCAAAAAGTGCAAAAACCTACCCCATTCCTACATCACCCTTATTGGTAGCCCTGGATAGCTAGTCAAGTTTATGTTTGGTCTATATAGAGGAGAGGGAATGGTGATATGAGATTGTGGTCAAAGTAATGGGGTCTCATTACCTTCCAATATTTGGAATTGGTTTATATATTTATGGCCCATGCTTTATGAACAAATGTTTTAGATTAAACTTTATGAACAAATGTTAAGAAGCTAGGCAGTCCAAGTTATCTTCTTCATCTACACTAAGTCAACTTTTGAAGGGTTTCAGTGCATTCCTAGATTGAGTAGTACAAGTGGTATTTTAATGTGAATTCCAAGGTTTTTTTAAAATATTTTCACCTCATTTTCCACCACTATTTTACATGTGTGAACTCAAGGGAGTAATGGATCTCCATTTTAAAATAGTTATAGGTTACATGTAGTGAGTTATTCATGTTTTAAGAGACTTCAATGCATAAATCTAGAAGTGATTAATGGTTTTAGGTTAGATGGTAGGATTATTTCAATCCATTCAATTATTATCTACCCTAAACACATATCTGAGTCATTAAATGATCAATCAACTCCTTCAAAGTCCTAATTTTAATGTGACTATCATGCATAGTGTAATCTCTATTACATGTTGGTAGCAGGGGTGTTTATACTATAGATAAATACATAAGATCATAAGGACTTTATAGAAAACTCATAGGTCCTCATATATTATTTATAACCTATGGGTGGATCTCATATGCTTTACTTTTTTACACTAATAGATCATCCTTAGCCCTTGAAATATGCTCTCATTTGAGAACCTCTATGCCTATGTAGGCAGATAATAAAATAAGGATTTGTGATTATGGGATAGGTCACTATAAGTGTTAAATCTATTAATATTAATAAGGACCATGAATAAACATTGAATATTGAAGGATCAAGATTTCATTGGGCTAATCCATCCAAGGATGAGAAACTTAGTTAAGAACATAGATTGATGTCTACAGGCTAGTCACAATAAATCAAGATAAATGAGTTGGATAAAGACTCAAATGTATATGAAAGGGTGGGAATAATTTATATCATGTTTTTACCACTCATTTAAATCTTAAAGTACAAACCAATAAAGGAGTACACACTTACAACCTAAACAAACTTAAGAAGCTCCTATAGGCAAAGTCTTGGAGAAGTTGAGCTATAGAATTCTTGGGTCATGCATGATGTGATAAAGTGTAAAATAGGTCCATTTAATTGAATCTAAATTTTCTTAGGCTTTTAATTTATTTTATTGGCCCCTAGATATAGGAAGAGCCTTTACAAGCTAGTTAGGCCTAAATAGGCCTGTAAAGCCTTTACCTAAAAATTAAAGACAAATTACATGTTTTAGGAAGTGTTTTGAGGATTTGAAACTTAGTGAAGTAAGTGAAAATATTCTTGAGTTATTTTCATGAGGTTTTAACTTACAAAGGTTAGAAGAATTTCCAAGAATTAGACCTCTAGGGTCAAACTGGCCTAGTGACCCAAGAACCCTAAGCAGGAGCTAATGGGGTTACAAGAGATATATGGAGGAGAAAGGGTAAAAAATATCATTTTAATAGGTCATTTGGGGTGGAAAAAACCCATATGATGTGTTTAAAACTAAAAACTAAAAATTAAACTCTTTCACACCTCCTCAAATAAGTACACTTCTCTCAAATTTTCAAATTGGCCTAATAATTCAAAATTGGTCTCCTTCTTATGCTCATATCTATATGGAGAGGTTACATGGGACTATAAGATCATAAAATAAGGTGGAGGGGGTTTTATACATGATACTTTAGACAATGGTTCCCAAGTTTACACTCCAACCTCTATGAATCATTGTTAAGATCGTAAACACCCCTAAACCCTACATAAACCTTGCAAAAGAATATGATGGAGGTTTTTGACTTCCTAAAGGATTAAAAATAATTGAATTTGCATACAAAAAATATGATGACATTATTCATTTCAAGGAGACCCTCACCATCAATTTTATAAGTATAATCAACTCTATGAATTCAATAAAATTATACTTTTACAACGTTTTAAGTTGAAAATAGGGTTTTAGGCATGATGAGTTGATAGAAAGCATTTTAGAGGTTGATGTTAAGGTTCTTACACCTTTTAAAAGTCTAATATTCACTTAAGTAATTATAAAATAGCTTATATGGGTCCAATTCCTAAATATAGTACATATATGCTCGGTATAAAGTGATGTAAACACCTAATAAAGTTGGTGTAGAAGGGTTAGACCAATTGAAAGCCATGGATTATGCACTAACATGGTTTCATGATTATAAAATAGGTATCTCAATATATGATACAAATGTTCATGAAGTTTTTATTTCCATTCTGATGACTACTATCAAATAGTTAGGCTTAATTGCATAATAGTCCTATATGATCAACCAACAAGAGTTCTCATGAGGAAAGAGCCAAAAAAGTGAGGTGTCAAATAGATCATTTAGGACTAGGTAAGTTGTCAGAAAGAGAAAATGATGATGAGGATAAGTTGGGTCAAACTTACACTTGTCATTACCTATTTCAAGAAGTAATCAAAATTTCAAAAGAGCAAAATGAGGTGTCCATTTTCTACACCCACTCTCTTAGGACCACTATGGGATGAAGTGACACATGTTGGGAGAATTAATTAGACTAATTCTGCTTCCCTTTGTTATTGTAACTATCTCATGAGAATTTACATATGTCTATGACTATCTCTAACATACCTCTTCTCTTACCTCCCTCACTTTCTCTATATATTTAACCTCAATTGTCTATGTATGAATCCTTTGGTGGATTATGGTGAAGCCTTGTCCTACTAAACACTTTTTTATTCCTTCGAATAATGAATAGATGTTGGTTATTTGACTTTTATTTACTTGTAAGTAGTGAACACTTTTGGGAGTTGATGAGTGTTAGTTGTAGTAAGTAGACTCCCTTCATTTGTCCCATTTCCTTACCTAGTTTTAAGTTAGTTTATCATCTTGGTAGGTCATATGGAGTGTGTTCATGGCCTTGCATTAGCTGAGTGTGGATATTCATTCACTATTATCTCTTACTATACGCCTCTTAGTCCCTATTTTGGTTACCACCTATATATTGAAACACTTTTTATATGCAATTGAAAATGCATCATATTTATAAATCACTCCTAGCTCAAAGAAGATAGAACATACCTACACTTATGATTGGGGACACACTTTTTAAACAAGAGCATGCCCAATATGGGGATATAATAGACATGATTAAAGGATAAATTATCATAATATATCATGATAGTAAAGGTTACAAAGCCTATAGTCTAACACAATCACATAACAACCCTAATGAAGTTCAAAGGTTTGATATTTTTCTTATTCTAATAATAATAAATTAAATCTAATCTAGTGCACACCAAATCATGTGGCACAAAGTGGGGGTTAGAAATAAACAAACAACTAAACTAAAAATGTATTAAAATACATAAACTCAAATCAATGTATACAAAATTCTAATACATGGTAGAAGAATACAAATTCATTATCTATCTACCCTTACAAAGAAGAAATAAATTTAGGAATAATTACCTTTGAAGATGAACCAATCGAACCTTGATCTCTCCCTTAGACAAGGTGATTCATAAGAGATTGTTGTGGTATGTAAGGATAACCAAGATAAATGAGCTCTAGGATACACAACCTATCTAGGCATCCAAAATACTTCTCCATAAGACAAGATCTGCATCTCCAAATAAATTATGGAACCTGAAGCTTTATTCCTCAGTTATAATGGTCAATACGCAGATGTTCATTCACACTTCTTTACTCTTAATTATTCTCTTATGAAATGGTGGGAAATGAACTTGTATATATAGGTGGATATTTTCCCTATATCCTCCTAAAAAATTTAGTTTTATAGTGTTGACCCAGCCAACCCAATGTGTTTTCAAGGACAAATCACTATGTTTGGGCTAGGTCAGCTAAAAGTCTAACAAGCCAAGACAATGGGTAATACCCCTAAACTATACGGGGTCAACTCAGTCAATTGAGTATAGCTAACTGACCAAAAGGGAATTAAGACAAGAAAAGGAGGGATGGAAAGAGGAAAAGACTATAATAGGTAGGACTAAGAAGAATAAGCTTAGGGTAAATGGTTTTAGGAGACAAGTGTGTAGATGGAAAATGGAAAAAGGTACAACAATCTTATGAAGCATTGATGGTTTACCCACCCCTTTCCTAGTGCAACCCTTAAGGCATTCACTTAGAGAGATTGATACTCAATAGGTTCCTACAAGATACAAAGTGTTAGTAAAATTTTTAAAATATTATGTGTATACATATGCCCCACTCAAAGTGCATCACATGTAATGTAAGTGCAACATAGGATGGTGTTTCAACATAAAACATGATAACACACAAAATTGATGCTAAATAAAGTTTAGTAAGAAGAAAATAAGATATATGAAAGGAATAAATTTTAAAAAACATACCTTTAACTTACCCTAGAATCATAGATAACTAACTAGACTATAAAAAATGTGAAGGTCTCCAATGTGACGAACACTAGGTGAAGCTATATAAGTTAGTGCAAAAAAAAGCCAAAAATATAAAAAATTGGAATATATGCATGTGATAGTGGAAAATAATCTCTACGTCATCATTAATCTAAAACATTTTATGGTTTACAAAATGGATGACTAAAAACAAAGATATAAGCAAAACAAGAAATCTATAAGACAATAATTGAAAGATTTGAATTTTGAAAAGTGTTTTTAAATAAGGCACAAGTTAAATCATTTGTTTATTTTAATTTTTAAAGGAGATATAAGAGAGATATATAGATAAAATAGGATAATATGGTGAGGAGATGACAAGCTAGATACAGAGAGTATCCAGAGGTGGCAACAGGTGCACTACAGGTATGCAGCTAAGAATCTCACACTAGTTTTTGAAATGTGTATTGAATTAAGTGAATTTTTAGTAATTTTGAATTTTAAGAAATTATTCATGTCAAAATGAGGTAAAAATATATTATAGGGGCAGTAAATAGGAAGATGGGAAATGGGTTTGGAGGGTTAAAGAAGAGATCAAGAAAATAACACTTTTTTAGGAAAATGCAAGGGGTCGATAGGTAAAAAGCATTTAGTTGACCTAGTCAACCCAATAGGTTAAGAAAGCATAGAATCTATAGTGTCAAATTAGTAGGTATGGGTCCACCTTATACCTTTTATAGGATGAAAGCCTAGTTCAGAGTTGCTAGGTGGTCTGAAAGGTCTAGAATGGAAACTCAACACTAGGGAGGGGGAGATAAGAGAATTGACTCAAATTTTTTACTCAACTAGGTGAAAAGATAGGAAAATCTTAGTCAAATTAGTTTGACCAAAGAGATAGAATGATATAAAAAAGTGTGCAAAAGGCTGCAATAGGGTTAGAATGGCTCAAAATGACTAAGGTTAATAAGGATCGATCAGGCTAAAATTAAGCTAAAATGAATAAAATAAAGTAATTTAAGACTATTTTTTATTTAACAATTGTAAAAAGAATTTATTATGACTATACATGACATGGAAGAAATGATACATTCTTTGTTATTTCTTGGGTGCATGGACAATAGATATTTTAGATACTTGTGGACATGGAATGGTTATTGGACTTGTTAGATAGGTTTTCATATGAGATAGGGCTAGACTAAGATCCATAGGTCTAGGTAGGATAGAAAATATGTCCTAGATCCCCCTCAATTTTTATTTATTAATCATGTTCCTCAATTGGTTGGAGTGATTGACTAACACCTTCAGATGGGAGGTGGATGGGGATACATTATAGGTGTATATCATGCTAGAGGATGTCCATGACATCCTAGGGCTACCTATAATAGGAGTGCAGTAGATCATAGGGATACCAAATAGCTTAGAGGAGAGGAGAGACTTAGCCATGTGGGATACAGGCTCAGAGATGATATTACTAGGTAAAAGAATATGTTTGATGTCTATACATCATAGATTATAGACATCTATAAGGCTATGATAGGCCTTGAGATATAGTGGGTGATATGTCACAAGTTATATTATAAGGTACCAATATTCATAATAGCCTTGATTAGGATGATATTGAAGGAGTGAGTTCTATATGAGCTAGGCTCTATCATCTAGGTCCAACTGGTACATGATATGCATGAGATGTTAGTCAGAGGGTAAAGGATAATGAGACTGATCATATTTCTTAAAAAATAGATATATGAGAGGTTTCTTATGTATCAATTAGTTGGGTTACCCCATGTGATCGATGATAGGTCACCTCAAGTGTGGAGATGGAGGGAGGATTAGGTATTACAAGCTATGCCCCACTTATTAACACTACATTTACTAAGATGTACAAACATTGTGTTTTAGCCATATGAGCACATAACAGCTACATAGGTGAGCTAAGATATAGTTGCACTGGTGATAGAGAAGATAGAGGTTGTTGGACACTATTTTTGGTGGAGAGAGCCACATCTAATAACATGGGTGTTAGGGAAGATGGGCCTACCTCATCAAGTGACACTAATATTGATGCTCAAGTAGTGGGCTCAACATGTGAGGGATCCATGGAGGAGGAGAGAAGTAGGGATGCTATGGACACTAAGGCCACATAAAGAGTGACCATGGACTGGTTGAGCATGATAAAGAGCTTAGCAGTAAGATAGGGATGCAGAGGTAGAGATACCAAATTTACCACTACTAGCTTCATAATGAGATCAATAACAACCAGTGAGGACATGGTATTGATAGAGGTATGAGGAGAGAGTGGAAACTATTTCCATCTTGGATGATCCCATAGGTGAGTTAGAGGAGATGATAGAGAGAACACTCAAATGTAGGCTAAGACTGACATAAGCCATGATAATCAAGTTTGAGATAAAGAGGTAGCCTACAGAGGAGGTGTTATAAGGTCACATAGATAGGGAGACTATGCTAAAAGATCTTGCAGATGGTGAGACCATAGTATTCAAGACACAAACAGGTAAGAAAAGATGGTTAAATTATTGCTTTAATTTTTTATTTGTAAGTAAAGATAGATAGATAGATAGATAGATAGATATTTTGAGATATAATAATGATCTAATATCCATCTAGTGTGATTTTATAGGTGTAGATGAGGATGAGGAGAGATGTGGGTCCTTGGTGAGTGGAACACTCTATGACATCTTGGATGAGACTCTACATACATATGACCCCATGACACTAGAGGATTCAAGTGTACCATCTACCCCAGCTTAGACAAGCTAGTTCAGATTAGCTAGAGAAGTAGTGAGGTAGATATGGGTGTAGAGAGAAGATGAAGCCACCAATAGTGATGGGTGTAGGGTATCTATAGTCATAATAGGCCCTAGTAGATTAGAGAGATGCACATCTAGCTATAAGATCCTAGATGATAGAGATTCAAACCTAATTGGTGGAGTCACAGATGTGGGCAACACACCTATAGGGATAAGTAGAGGGATTGAGATCTTAAACAACTTCCTTATAGCATACCATTCAGAGGAGTCAGACTAAAGCCTTAATAGGTAGCATGGTTAGGCCAAAAGATAGATAGGATGGGACCCAACCATAGAGTTGGAACATTATATATGGTTACATAAAATTGTAATAAACTCATTATATATATATATATATATATAATCATTTTGGCATATTGTTGTTGGATGTGTATGTTGTCATTATCATGGTTGTGTCTAGTTGTTCATTATGGTTGAGGCTATGTATTCTTAGGATATATTTATTTCAAGCACATGTATTTAAATTTATTTTATATGCTATAGGAAATATATGAGATGTGGTTTCTTTTCTAGCATTATGAAAAACACATGCATGGTTAAAAAGAAACAGGCAAAAAAGACTTTGTAAAATATAATCAATCAATAGAATGTACTACACACTATTTCGAGATGGGAAATGTGTAATGAAAATAAATGACTAAGTATAAAGAACCAATAAATGGTAAAACAAGCTGGTAAAAAGGAATTTGTTTTTAAACCAATGTGAAATATTTTTTCACCAAATTAAAGCAAGTAAAATCATACTTATATCACATTGGGAAATTTGACAAAGTAATAAAAAGGAAGGTATGTAAAAGGGAATAAATGGTAATAAAAACAAATTAATTAAGTCAATAAATCATACTAAATCATGCTGGGAAGTATGAAATAAAAACAAAATTGCAAAAGATTAGTCTTAAATTGATCACACTAATTCAAGCTAGGAAGTATAAAAAATTTAAGAAATGGTTGAAATCTTACATGCACTCAAAAAATAAGAAGATAAAAAGGTGAAATAAAAATGAATTAATCATAAAACATACTAAATAAAGGTGGAAATCATGTAAAATGATGTGTAACATCATAATCAATCGAATCTTATCTCAAATTTGACACATGTAATTTGGATGGTGACATGGGTATTGGAAAATTGTGTGACAAGGGTTGGGTCCTATCCATAATATTACACTACAACTCAAAAAACATAACACCACTATGGTGGAATAAATAGGGATAGAAAGTAATTAAGGATGTGGGCAATAGGAGGTAAAATATGGTAATTTGTGAGGATGGTTAACTCCTATCTACGGTATTATAAATCAACTCACAAATGAAATCCCAATGTGAGTGATCAATAGACAAAACAATATTTCTCAAGAGTAAATATAAGGGATATAAGGAGTGAAATAGTGAGTTTAAAAATAAATACTTAGGTGTCTTATGAGAATACCTTAGGAGGCAAGAGGCATACTAATGACATGAGAAGACACTAAGTGACTAGTGTTCTCTATGTACAAAAGAAACCTATTTGCTATAGACATAAAGATTTATAGGAAAATAAGTGTTCTAATAATATCAACTCATGAAGTTAGATTGGTAAAAGAAAAATAAAATGGATCTACCTTTCCATGGTGTGTTTCTTGTTCTGCATGACCCCTTATAGAGCCATTGATCTATTGCGAAGATTAGGTACTTATGTGAGAAAGTAGGTAGCACTAAAATATTTTTTTATTCTCCTTTTCTAATCTATTAGCCTACAACACCCCAAAGGACCTTGGTTCAATCATGAGGCTAACTTTACAATTTGATCTTCGACTAGAATAAGGATATGTGCTTTGAATCATGTCTTTTAGTGTGATTTGACTTTTAAGAATATTTTTGCCTTTTGATATCATTACCTTTTGTTTAAATTATTTGGATTTTAAATATCTTTTTAATAATATTCCTCCATACATTTTTGGAATGACTAATCATGAGAGAGATAAAAATCCACATGAATGAGATGTAAGCTAAGCGTAAAGGAAGCTAAGTAATCAAAGTTAAAGACTAATGAGGGCACTTAGGCTTTACAATGAACTAGTAAATGATATCATGTCTCAACCATGTATATGCTTAGTTTGTGGATAAAGGAAGAGGGAAAAAGGAGATCCAAAGTAGATCAGTAAAAAGAAGTAATAATGGGATAGATTTTTTGCTAACTAATCACATGGTAAAGGGGGATAATATCCAAAGGGAGCAGGGTTGGTATAACTAGGTCACCACAAAAAATTATCTATGACAAAGAGGGATAAGAAATAAAAACAATAATGAAGAGGAAAGAAAGGATTTTTGAGAAAAACTCAAGCAAGAGAGATAAATTAATGATAAATAAATATAAACATATGTGAAATGTAAATGATAAGATAAGAAAGATATAGTACAACAAGCAAGAAATCATGATATAAGATAAGCAAAAATTTAACATAATGTCAAATGATATAACAAATAAAAATAAGATTTGATCACATGTCCAATCCAATATAAATGTGAAAGCACCATGTATGTGCTTATAAATATTGGTAAATCTATCCACACACATTATCTAATACATCAGATAAATCTCTATGAAGTTGTAATCGAACTGGTACTAAAGTTTCATCAATATTCAATGAATACTAGGAAAATACTTCTTTTTTGATCTCCTCAACTAAAAAGGTAGGATTTCTCAAAGGATTATGCTGAGGATGAAAATTAGTCAAAGGTTGGTCAGGAGAATGCATGGGAGTAGGATCTATTGAAGATGTAGGAATCACTATAGGAGAAGAATCCATGGGTGAGGGAAGGTCCACAAGTGAAGGAATCATAGGTGGAGGCACAAAAGGTGGTGAAGGGACCACAAGAGTTGATGGAACCACTGGAGGTGGATCCATGGGAGAAGAAGGATGAGCCTTCTTGCAAGAAAAACCTATGTTAGGAATAGAAGAAGGTCTGATAATGGATATAAGGTGATATTTGAGATGTTATTATAGTTTGTGATAATGATTGGTGTGATGGGTACCGTATATATGCCATAGGCAATATACCCCACCATAATTGGGCATGTACTCAGAAAGTACCTTTAGGGGAAGTATGGATTTATCTGATGATAGGGAAGAAAGATGCAAGGTATCAATATATTGTCATTATTTATGAAAATGGGTGGAAGAATGATTATTTATCCCATAGAAGCAACAAATATGCATGTGAGTGATTTTAGTAGAAGCACTCGTGGAAGGAGGTATAATAGGAGTGGAAGAAGTTAAAGAGCACTCATTAGCTAATTTGGTGGGTAGATGAGCCATCTTGGGCAAGGGAAGCAAACCATCACCAAGGAGGGTGATGATGAGGGAAGAATGGAACTAGGCTCAATGGAAAGAGCAATAGCATCAAAAGAAGGGATAAGCTCAATAATAGTAGGAGTGGGAATAAGATCAACTATAGAAAGAACAAGAAGAGGCTCAAATATAGGAGGCTCTAATGAGGGAGGATCAAGATTTATATAAGGTCTAAGGAGAGTTGCACTAAGCTTAGGGGTAAAACAGCTATGAGGTTTAGGGTACCTATCAAAATGGTAAGGTCTAATCATAACACGATCCATGAGCATAGTCATATGTGGCTCCTCAAAAAATAGAGGTGTCAATGCCATCTCTACCTTGTGATAAAGGGGGAAAATGCAAAAATAAATAACTATAAGTGAATGAAAATGATGAGATGCACTAAAATACTTAAGTAAAGAAGAATGATAATGGATAATCTCAACATCGTAGGCCTATACAAGACTGCCTCACAATGGATCATTAAAGCGATAACCATCATCATAATCTAGGGTGTAAATATCAATGACATAGGTAGGGATAACCTTGTCATCCAATGAAGCATGGTGAATATAATTACTAGTCTTGGTCAAGACTACAAGAATGTCATTGTAAGGAGGTTTGTGAGATTGAGGTTACAAGGATGTAGGAAGTTACAAGATAAGATGAGTTGAGAGATTGAAAGTTTTGATATTTAATTTAATTTCATTGGGTTCATCACCATCAGAATCTAAGAGGTTAGGATGAATGTTACCAATGAGCTCAAGATGCCCATTGTAACCTTAGGTTCAATTAACAGGAAAGTTGAGATATTGAGATTCATGAAATGGAACACTAGGTAAAGGCTTAAGAGTAGGAATCTTGAAGACACCATGATATTGTAATTGTTTATAAATTCTAAGGGTTAGAGTCACCTTGAATCCTATAAATACCTCTATTATGAGGGAATTTAACACATTGGTAGGTAGAAGAAGCAATATCTCTCATGTGGTAAGTCCATGGCCTACCAAGCAAGATGTTATAAGAAAGAGTGAAGTTAAATATCATCACCTTCACATAGATGGTGATAGGTGGGATGGTAATGGGAAGCCACATATAACCTAGAGGAGGAATTTAAATTTTATCGTATCCTTGGCATGTGCTATGTGTAGACACAAGATTGCATTCAAGATATACAAGGGTTTTAATGAAATCAAGAGAAGTGAGACACATGCCAGAACCTTCATCAATAAATGCATGCTTAACTTAGATATCACCTATTTGGATGCTAATAAATAAGGGAGGATCATCTACATGAAGCATAATCTCATCAAGAATCATACAAGCTATGGGAAATTTTAAATAAAGAGAAGTGTCTATAGTTTCATCAATGTTGATAGACATCTCTTAACATTGTTGTAAAATACTATCTTCAATATTATATAAAGCTACCTCCCATCTTGCTTGATCCATAAACCTAAGCAATAATACACTTGCATATTTTAATTTTGCTTTACAATATTAATTTATGGAATAAGTTTAAAATTTTGACTTACAAAACATCAATTTAACAAGAATAATTCAATAAAATCTCAAAACACAACACAAAATTTGATAATAGATTGTGGCACAAAGGCTTATGTCTCTGGGTCTTATATGGGTCCTATACTTATGAATATCTCTAATATGAAAAATGAAAAAATATAAAGTTGTTCCCTAGGAAAAAATAATATAAGTCCCTTTTCAAACTTTTCCCCAAATCTGTATTTGGTATTCTCTACAACTCATAAAAGCTTTCTAGCTCTTAGCCTTATATAATGGATATTTAGCTTGTTTGATGTTATTTAAATACAATCTCCTAGCTTTATATAGTTGGGAGGGGGGGCATTAGATGTTTATTAACCATGAACTTTGTGGTTTAATATGTCAAGTAGTTGGCATTAACATTTATTTTAATGGCATGTGGGTACTTGTACATGGATTGTGGTATATTGGGGCATGTAATGTGGTATGGAGAGGTTTTCACATGGAAATTTAGACATGAATGTGGCATATAAGTGTCATGTATGGTATGGAACATGGTGACATGGATGGGTCACATGGAAATGGTAAGTTAAATGGTTTATTTGAAACATTCAAGAAATAATATAAAATTAGACCATGTTAAAATTGGTGGTAAGCCACATGGTGTCTTGAGGACCCACCACATGGTATAATCTCCACTCAACACTTATCGTGCATTGGCCACTTATCCTCCACTTGCCACTTGTCGACATCTAACTGGATGTTCCATTCAAACCCGTAACTTTTCTGACCCTATTACATTATGCCTATCAAAGATGATTATATTTTCTTATCAAAAACATATGATTGAAACCCACTATTTTCCCATATGAACTAACTGCCATGTGTCATGTTCTTACTGATCCACATTTTTGCCACATCATCTTGTTGACCAAGTTTGACCATAACTTTGACCGGCCATATCTTTTGCATATGGACTCCATTTCACAAACCATAAATTGTGCTAAAAATATCATGATGAGATATTCATAGTGGCACTATTTTAAAATTGTTCCATAATGGTCATTTTTATAGTTTGACCATCTTTGACCAATTTGATTGGAACTTTGACTAGCTACATAAGGAGCATACAAGCTTTGTTTTCTATATTTTGTATATCATTGGAAAGGTCTCAATAGGACCTATGCAATGGTGAAAGTTTGGTCTACTTTGTAACCTTTTCCAAATTGACCTTTGGATCAATCCTCCCCACTAAGAAGGCTTTTTATCCTCAAAAAGCAAGACTAGACCTGGTACTCCATGTGAGGATATTTGCATGGTTCTGACTACTATGACAATGTTTCTTGTCACTTGGCATTATAATAATCACCATTTTACAATTTCCCTCTTAGGGTCTTACATAGCAACAAAATTTACAAACATTACCCTTTTTGGATCTTTACAAGTACTATAATGATTACAAACATTGTCCATACTTGGGTCTTATGAATTTAAAAACAATGTCTATATTTAGGTCTTACAAACATAAAGCAAATATGTATGCATGTTTACACACTCTAAAATATATAAATTAAAATATACAACCTATTTTCCAAGCTATTATCGATGCTTCTCATGATGACATCTTCATGTTGTCCTACAATGTTCATGTCTACAACATACATGGGTGTAAAAACATTGAAGGAACCATTTACCTATAATGGTTACTACCTGTAATGGTTACTACCAATGTGCTTGCATGAGATATTATATCCCATCTTTTACAATGCTATACTAATTTTCCTTCTTTGAAAAAGTTACCTTTCTCAGAGACAAATATGGTTTACCTAAGATAATGCCACTAAACTATAGTGGAACTACATCTAATTCAACTTCATCTAAAAAGTTGGTAGTAATTGCAAACCCTAGTTTACATGTTTTACTTACATGTAAATTATTACCATCATCTATCTTATCTAGAGAATAGGGTTGGAAATGTGCCTTAGTTTACAAACCTAAGGTTTCTAGAACATATTCTGATATCAAATTCCATTGATAAATTCTATCAAAGATAGCATCTATCTTAGAATGCTTAACTATTATTCTTTTAAAGAAGTGTTGCTTACCTTTCCAGGGTGACAATTTGTGAACTATCAGCTTCTCATTGATTACTGTCTCCCTTGCTGATGTTATCTTAGGTTCTGACTAACAAGATTCTATCTTCTACTTGATTGAAGATGTAGTTACAACCTTTGCCTTGGGTTATTGCTGACTTTACTTATCTTCTTTCAATATTTTCCCTTTAGCATTGAAGTAAAAACTCAACTTTAAGTCTTCTTTAGGTAATTTTATTTTGTCAATCTTCTTCTAGACATGTATCTTAAACATCTTTCTAAGGATTTCTAAGGCATAATTATAAGATAAATTCAAGTATTTATTCTTTTCATACCTTGATAAGTCAACTGAAGATGTCTCATTAGATTTAACTACTTCATCTTCTGATAGTGCTTCCTTCAAGTCTTTAGGGTGTTCTAACTTGTTGCTTGAGTAACTCTTCAGATCAAATTCTTGGGAATATTGTCCTTTACCTCCATATCCTAATCCTACATGGAGTGGTTTCTCTACCACTTAGATAGGCTATATAATCCCTTCACCATTAATGCCAAGGCCTTTTCTTTCAAATCTCATTTTAGATAACACCTTAGAACCTATTCCCTTCGTGTGCTTCTCAAATGTATCATCACAATTAATTTAATAATGTGTTGAGTTAGAACACAAAGTATCCCTAACATTCTTAATATAACCAAAAGTATTGATTTCATTGATTTCATTTTTTGAATGCAACATAATATTTAGTACTTGACATGGCAACATCTCTTAGATGAATCCTTCATCTACTACTTGATGATTAGGAGAAATAGGATTTATATCTTTTTTGATGGGTACCTTTCCCTTTGATTTGCACCTCTACTCATTTTTCTTCTCGAGCCATAATGGATCCTGACTGGGATGTAGTATTTAACATTGCTTGGCAGTATGACCTCATTGGGCACAATGTATACAAATCTCTACATCTTCATGCATCCTCTTCTTATGTCAACATTCTTGTTGTAATTTTGCCTATAGAGTATCAATGATCTGTTGAATCTTTTTTATCTATTGCTTCTATCATTGCTCTATCACTTGCTAACTTTACTCTTGGGATTACATGTATTGCATTATCATAGTGATAATGGAATTTAGTAACAACTGAATCTAAACTAGCATTAGATCCATTTTTAAATGATAACTAATTTTGGTTAAAACAACAAAATCACAAAATCACTTATAAGTTTAGTTCTGATATCAAACTTGATGCACCAAAACAATGCCTAAACAAAAGTTAGCCCAACACACTAACTGCTCTGATACCAACCTAATCCATAGACTTAAGTAATAATACACTTGCATATTTTAATTTTAATTTAAAATATTAATTTCTGAATATTTTAAAATTTTGACTTATAAAACATTAATTAAACAAGAATAATTCCATAAAATCTCAAAACACAACACACAATTTGATAACGGAGTTCAGCACGAAGGCCTATGTTTTTGAGTCTTATATCGACTGATGTATTAGGAAAAACTCTTGAAAAATACTTAAAAATGTATCCAAAATAAAAAGTGAAAATTTGGAAATTTGTTACTTAGGATAAAATAATATAAGTCCCTTTTTAGACTTTTCTCCAATTCTACCTCTAGCATTATTTACAACTCATCCAAGCTTTCTAGTTCTTAGCCTTATACAATCATTGTTTAACTTGTTTGATGTTGTTTAATTACAATATCTCAACTTTATATAGCCATTTAGGTTTGTAGCCCAAGTGGTTGGGCCTGATATCTTTTTCATAAGAGGTTTATGGCTTAAAACCCTATCCTTAGATATTTGGTGGTCCACTCTTATCTTTATTCCCACATTGAAAAGTGGGGGTGGGACATTAGATGTTTATTAACCATGAACTTTATGGTTTAATATGCCAAGTGGTTGGCATTACCATTTATTTTGATGACATGTGGGTACTTGGACATGGCTTGTGGTATATTGGGGCATTTAATGTGTCATGGAGAGGTTTTCATATAGACATTTAGACATGAATTTGGCATGTATGGTATGGAACATGGTGACATGGATGGGTCACGTGGAAATGGTAAGTTAAATGGTTTGTTTGAAACATTTTGGAAATAATATAAAATTAGACCATGGTAAAATTGGTGGAAATCCACATTATGGCTTTATGACCCACCATTTGGTCCAATCTCCACTCACCACTTGTCATTTACTGGCCACTTGTCATCTGCTTGCCACTTGTTGACGTCCAACTAAATGTTCCATTTAAACCCCAAACTTTTTTTGCCCTATTATGTTACGCCTATCAAAGATGAATATATTTTCCTATCAAATAAAAATTATTTAAACCCACTATTTTCTCGTATGAACTAATTACCACATGTCATGTTCTTATTGGTCCACATTTTTGCCACCTCATCCTGTTGACCAAGTTTGACCACAACTTTGACCGACATATATTTCACATACAGACTCCATTTCATGAACCATAAATTGTCTCAAAAATCTCATGATGAACTCTTCATAGTGGATTTATTTAAAAATTGTTCCATAATGGTCATTTTCTATAGTTTGACCTACTTTGACTAGCTGCACAAGGAGCATATGAGATTTATTTTATAAATTCTACATACCATTAGAAAGGTCTCAATGAAAACTATGAAATGGTGTAGGTTTTATTCTACTTTGGAAACTTTTCCAAATTGACTTTCTATTCAATCCTCCCCACTAAGAAGGATTTTTGTCTTCAAAAAGCTAGTACTAAACCTGGTACTCCATGTGAGGATCTTTACATGGCTCTAACTTTTGTGAAAATGTCGCATGTCACCTGGTGTTATAATAATCACCATTTTAAAATTTCCATCTTAGGGTCTTACATAACAATAGAATTTACAAATGTTTCCCTTCTTGGGTCCTTAGAAATAATGTAATGATTACAAACATTGTCCATACTTGGGTCTTATGCATTTAAAAACAATGTCTTTATTTATGTCTTACAAGCATAAAGCAAATATGTATGAATGTTTACACATTCTAAAACATATAGATTAAAATATAAAACCTATCTTCCAAGCTATTCTGGATGCTTCTCATGATGGCATCTTCATGTTGTCCTGTAGTGTTCTTATCTACAACATACATGGGTATAAAAACATTGAAGGAATAATTTACCTATAATGGTTACTACCAATGTTCTTACATGAGATATTCTATCCCATCTTTTACAATGCTATACTAATTTTATTTCTTGGAAAAATTTACCTTTCTCAAAGATAAATATGGTTTACCTATGATAATGCCACTAAACTATAGTGGAACTACATCTAATTCAACTTCATCTCAAAAGTTACCAGTAATTTCAAACCCTAGTTTACATGTTTTACTTACATGTACATTATTACCATCATCTATCTTATCCAAATAATAGGGTTGGAAATGTGGCTTGGTTTCCAAATTGAGGGTTTCTACAACATCTTATGATATCAATTTACTTTGATATTTTTTATCAAAGATAGCATCTATCTTAGAATGCTTGACTATTATTATTTTAAATAAGTGTTGCTTACCTTTCTAGGGTGAAAATTTCTAAATTGTTATCTTCTCATTGATTACCATCTCCCTTGTTGATGTTATCTCAGGTTCTGACTGCCACGATTCTATCTTCTACTTGATTGAAGATGTAGTTATAACCTTTGCCTTAGGTTATTGCTGACTTTGCTTATCTTATTTCAACATTTTCCCCTTAGCATTGAAGTAAAAACCTATCTTTATGTCTTCTTTAGGTAATTTTGTTTTGTTAGTCTTCTTCTGGACATTTATCTTAAGCATATTTTTAGGGATTTTAGAGGCATAATTATAAGATACATTTGATTATTTCTTCTTTTCATACCTTAATAAGTCATCTAAAGATGTCTCATTAGATTTAACCACTTCATCTTTTGATAATTCTTCCTTCAACTCTTTAGGGTGTTTTGACTTGCTGCTTGAGTAACTCTTCAACTCAGTGTCTTGGGAAGATTTTCCTTTACCCCCATTTACTAATCCTACATGGATTGGTCCCTTTTCCACTTGGATAGGTTAGATAATCCCTTGAACATTAATGTCAAGGCCTTTTCCTTCAAATCCCATTTTAGCTAACATCTTAGAACCTATTCCCTTCATGTGCTTCTCAAATGTATCAACACAATTACTTTATGAATGTGCTAAGTTAGAACACAAAGTATCCCTAACATTCTTAATATAATCAGAAGAATTGATTTCATTACTTTCATTTTTTGAATGCAGCATAATATTTGGTACCTAACATGGCAATATCTCTTGGATGAATCCTTCATCTATTGCTTGATGCTTAGGTGAACTGGGCTTTGCAAATTTTATGATAGGTGCCTTTCCCTTTTCTTTTGATCTCTGCTCATTCTACTTTTTGAACCATAATGGAACTTGATTGGGATGTAGTATCTAGCATTGCTTGGTAGTATGACCTCACTAGGCACAATGTCCACAAATCTCTACATCTTCACGTATCCTCTTCTTATGTCAATGTTCTTGTAATTCTACCCATAGAGCATCTATTCTCTATTGAATCTTTTTGATCTACTTCTCTTGTAATTACTCTATCACTTGCTAAATTTGCTCTTGGGATTGTAGGTATTACATTACCATAGTGATAATGAAATTTGGTAACAACTAAATCTGAGCTAGCATTAGATCCATTGTTAAAAGATAATTGATTTTGGTTAAAACAAAAAAAATCAAAAATTAACCTAAAAATTTAGTTTTGATATCAAACTTGATGCACCAAAATAATGTCTAAATAGAAGTTAGCCCAACACACTAACTGCTCTGATACCAACTTGATCCATAAACTTAAGCAATAATACACTTACATATTTTAGTTTTGTTTTACAATATTAATTTATGAAATAATTAAAAAAATTTACTAATAAAACATCAATTTAACAAGAATTATTCAAGAAAACTCAAACACAACACACAATTTGATAACGGAGTTTGACACGAAGGCCTATGTCTCTCTGTCCTATATCTATCGATGTACTAGGAAAAACTCTTGGAAAATAATTTAAAATGTATCCAAAATGAAAAGTGAAAAATTGGAAAGTTGTTCCTTGGAAAAAAATAATATAAGTCCCTTTTTGGACTTTTCTCCAATTCTTCTTCTGGCATTCTTTGTAACTCATCCAAGCTTTCTAGCTCTTAGCCTTATACAATGGTTGTTTAGCTTGTTTGATGTTGTTTAAATATAATCTCTCAGCTTTATGTGTGTGTGTGTGTGTGTGTGTGTGTGTGTGTGTGTGTGTGTGTGTGTGTGTGTGTGTGTGTGTGTGTGTGTGTGTGTGTGTGTGTGTGTGTGTGTGTGTGTGTGTGTGTGTGTGTGTGTGTGTGTGTGTGTGTGTGTGTGTGTTCATATCCCAAGAGGTTGGGCCTTATCTATTTTTCACAATAGGTTCACAATTCAAAACCCCATCCTCACATATTTGGTGGTCCATGCTTATCTTTATTCCCACATTGGAAAGTTGGGGGGGGGGGGGGGCATTTAATGCTTATTAACCACAAACTTTATGGGTTAATATGCCAAGTGTTTGGCATTGCCATCTATTTTGATGGAATGTAGTTACTTGGACGTGGCTTGTGGTATATTGGGGCATGTAATGTGGCATGGAGAGGTTTTCACATGGACATTTATACATGAATGTGGCATGTACATTACATGTATGGTATGGAACGTGGTGACATGGATGGGTCACATGGAAATGGTAAGTTAAATGGTTTGTTTGGAACATTTAGGAAATAATATAAAATAATACCATGGTAAAATTGGTGAAAATCCAAATGGTTGTTTGAGGACCCACCATATGGTCCAATCTCCATTCGCCACTTGTCGATGTCCAACTGGATGTTCCGTTTAAACCCCAAACTTTTTTTGCCTTGTTATGTTATGCTTGTTAAAGATGACTATATTTGGATATCAAAGATAAATGATTGAAACCCACTATTTTCTCATATGAACTAACTACCACATTTCATGTTCTTACTGGTCCACATTTTTGCCATTTCATCATGTTGACCAAGTTTGACCATAACTTTGGCCAGACATATCTTTCGCATACGAACTCCATTTCACAAATCATAAATTATGCCAAAAATATTGTAATGATATATTCATAGTGTAACTATTTTGAAATTTTTCCATAATGGTAAATTTATTCATTTTGACCAACTTTGATGAGTTTGACTAGAACTTTGACTAGCTACATAAGAAGCATATAATCTCTATTTTCTATGTTTCACATACCATTAGAAATGTCTCAATGGGACCTATGCAATGGTGAAAATTTAAGTCTACTTTATAACATTTTCCAAATTGACCTTTAGATCAATCCTCCCCACTAAAAAGGCTTTTTGTCCTCAAAAAGCTAGTACTAGACCTTGTACTCCATATGAGGATCTTTTCATGGCTTTGACTACTGTGAAAATATTGCATGTCACCTAGTGTTATAATAATCACCATTTTACAATTTCCCTCTTAGGGTCTTACATAGCAACACAATTTACAAACATTGCCCTTCTTGGGTTTTTAAAAATATTGTAATGATTACAAACATTGTCCATACTTGGGTTTTATGTATTTAAAAATAATGTCTATGTTTAGGTCTTACAAACATAAATCAAATATGTATGCATGTTTTCATGATATAAAACATATAGATTAAAATATACAACCTGTCTTCCAAGCTATTCTTGATGCTTCTCATGATGGCATCTTCATGTTATCCTACAGTGTTCTTGTCTACAACATACATGGGTATAAAAAACTGAAGGAACCATTTACCTATAATAGTTACTACCGATTTACTTGCATGAGATATTTTATCCCATATTTTAAAATACTATATTGATTTTCCTTCTTGGAAAAATTTACCTTTCTCAAAGACAAATATGGTTTACCTAGGGTAATGCCACTAAACTATAGTGGAACTATATCTAATTCAACTTCATCTAAAAAGTTGGTGGTAATTTCAAACCCTAGTATACATGTTTTACTTACATGTACATTATTACCATCATCTATCTTATCCATAGAATAGGGTTGGAAATGTGGCTTAGTTTCCAAATCTAGGGTTTCTACAATATCTTTTGATATCAATTTCCTTTGATAAATTTTTATTAAAGATAGCATATATCATAAAATTCTTAACTATTATTCTTTTAAAGAAGTGTTGCTTACCTTTTTAGGGTGACAATTTCTAAACTGTTAGCTTCTCATTGATTATCATCTCCCTTGTTGATGTTATCTCAGGGTTTGACTAACAGGATTCTATCTTCTGCTTGACTGAAGATGTAGTTACAACCTTTTCCTTAAGTTGTTGCTAAATTTTCTTATCTTCTTTCAAAATTTTCCCCTTAGCATTAAAGTAAAAACCTAACTTTATGTCTTCTTTAGGTATTTTATTTTTGTCCATCTTCTTCTTGACATGTCTCTTAAGCATCTTTCTAGGGATTTATGATGCATAATTATAAGATACATTTGACTATTTATTCTTTTCATACCTCGATAAGTCATCTCAAAATGTCTCATTAGATTTAACTGCTTCATCTTCTGATAATGCTTCCTTTAACTCTTAAGGGTGTTCTGACTTATTGTTTGAGTAACTCTTCAGCTTAGCTTCTTGGGAAGATTATCCTTTACCTCCATATCTTAATCCTACACAAAGTGGTATTTTTGTAACTTGGATGGGCTAGATAATCCCTTGACCATTAATGCCAAGGCCTTTTCCTTTGAATCCCATTTTAGCAAACATCTTAGAACCTATTCCGTTCATGTGCTTCTCAAATGTATCAGCACAATTACCTTATGAATGTGACAAGTTAGACCACAAAGTATCCCTAACATTCTTAATATAATCAAAATAATTGATTTCATTACTTTCATTTTTTGAATGCAACATAATATTTGGTACCTGACATGGAAACATCTCTTGGATGAATCCTTCATCTATTGTTGATGCTTAGGAGAACTGGGCTTTGCAACTTGTATGATAGGTTCCTTTCCCTTTGCTTTTCATCTTTGCTCATTCTACTTCTTGAACCATAATGGAGCCTGACTGGGATGTAGTATCTAGCATTGCTTGGTAATATGACCTTGCTGGGCACAATGTCCACAAATCTCTACATCTTCAAGCATCCTCTTCTTATGTTAGTGTTCTTTTAATTTTACCCATAGAGCATTAATTCTCTATTAAATATTGTTTATTTGCTTCTCTTGTCATTGCTCTATCGCTTACCAACTTTGCTCTTGGGATTGTAGGTATTATATTATCATGGTGATAATGGAATTCAATAACAACTAAATCTGAGCTAGCATTGGATCCATTGTTAAATGATAATTGATTTTGGTTAAAATAAAAAAAATCTCAATTTCACCTATGAATTTAGTTCTGATATCAAACTTGATGTACCAAAATAATGTCTAAACAAAATTTAGCCCAACACATTAACTGCTCTGATACCAACTTGATCCATGAACTTAAACAATAATACACTTGCATATTTTAATTTTGATTTATAATATTAATTTATGAAATAATTTAAAATTTTGACTTTTAAAACATCAATTTAACAAGAATAATTCAAGAAAATCTTAAAACACAACACACAATTTGACAACGGAGTTTGGCATGAAGGCCTACATTTCCAGGTCCTATATCAATCGATACATTAGGAAAATCTCTTAAAAAATACTTTAAAATGTATCCAAAATGAAAAATGAACAACTAGAAAGTTGTTCCTTGGGAAAATTTAATATAAGTCCCTTTTTGGACTTTTCTCCAATTCTACTTTTGGCATTCTCTGCAACTCATCCAAGCTTTCTAGCTCTTAGCATTATACAATGGTTGTTTATCTTGTTTGATGTTGGTAAAATATAATCTCTCAGCTTTATATAGCCATTTATGTTCATATCCCAAGAGGCTGGGCCTTATCTATTTTTCATAAGAGGTTCATAGTTCAAAACCCCATCCTCACATATTTGGTGGTCCACGCTTATCTTTATTCCCACATTGGAAAGTTGGGGGGGGCATTAAATGTTTATTAACCACAAACTTTATGGTTTAATATGCCAAGTGGTTGGCATTACCATTTATTTTGATGGCATGTGGGTGCTTAGACTTGGATTGTGGTATATTGGGGCATGTAATGTGGCATGGAGAGGTTTTCATGTGGACATTTAGACATGAATGTGGCATGTATGGTATGGAACATGGTGACATGGATGGGTCACATGGAAATGGTAAGTTAAATTTTTTATTTGAAACATTTTGGAAATAATATAAAATTAGACCATGGTAAAATTGGTGAAAATCCAAATGGTGGCTTGAGGACCCACCACGTGGTCCAATCTCCACTCGCCACTTGTCGACATCCAACTAGATGTTTTGTTTAACCCCAATCTTTTTTGCCCTATTACGTTACTCTTATTGAAGATGAATATATTTTCCTGTCAAAGACAAATGATTGAAACCCATTATTTTCTTGTATGACCTAACTTCCATGTTTCATGTTCTTACTGGTCCACATTTTTTCCATGTCAATATGTTGACCAAGTTTGACCACAACTTTGACCGAACATATATTTCACATATGAACTCCATTTCATGAATCGTAAATTGTGCCAAAAATCTCATAACTAGATATTCATAATGGAACTCTTTTAAAATTGTTCCATAATGGTAATTTTATTCATTTTGACCTATTTTGACCAATTTGATTAGAACTCTGACTAGCTACATAAGGAGCATAAGAGCTCTATTTTTTGTGTTTTACATACCATTGGAAATGTCTCAATGGGCCCTATGCAATGGTGAAATTTTATGTCTACTTCAAAACCTTTTCCAAATTGACTTTTAGATCAATCCTCCCCAATAAGAAGGCTTTTTGTCCTCAAAAAGCTAGTACTAGACCTGTTACTCCATGTGAGGATATTTGATTGGCTCTGACCACTGTGAAAATGTTACATGTCACCTAGTGTTATAATAATCACCATTTTACAATTTCCCTCTTAGGGTCTTACACAGTAACACAATATATAAACATTTCCCTTCTTAGGTCTTTACAAACACTGTAATGATTACAAACATTGTCCATACTTGGGTCTTATACATTTAAAAACAATGTCTATATTTAGGTCTTATAAATATAAAGCAAATGTGTATGCATGTTTCCACACTCTAAAACATATAGATTAAAATATACAACCTATCATCCAAGCTATTCTCGATGCTTCTCATGATGGCATCTTCATGTTGTCCTACAGTGTTCATGTCTACAACATACATGGGTATAAAAAAATTGAAGGAACCATTTACCTATAATGGTTAGTACCAATGTACTTGTATGAGATATTATATCCCATCTTTTACAATTCTATATTGATTTTCCTTCTTGGAAAAAGTTATCTTTCTCAAAGATAAATATGGTTTACCTAGGATAATGCCACTAAACTATAGTGGAACTACATCTAATTCACCTTCATCTAAAAAGTTGGTGGTAATTTCAAACCCTAGTATACATGTTTTACTTACATGTACATTATTACCATCATCTATCTTATCAAGAGAATATGGTTGGAAATGTGGCTTAGTTTCCAAATCTAGGGTTTCTACAATATCTTTTGATATCAATTTCCTTTGATAATTTTTATCAAAGATAGCATCTATCTTAGAATGCTTAACTATTATTCTTTTCAAGAAGTGTTGCTTACCTTTCTAGGGTGCTAATTTCTAAATTATCAAATTTTCATTGATTATCATCTCCCTTGTTGATGTTATCTTAGGTTCTGGCTAATAGGATTATATCTTCTACTTGATTGAAGATGTAGTTACAACCTTTTCCTTAAGTTGTTGCTAAATTTTCTTATATTCTTTCAAAATTTTCCCCTTAGCATTGAATTAAAAACCTAACTTTATGTCTTGTTTAGGTAATTTTGTTTTGTCAATCTTCTTCTTGACATGTCTATTAAGCATCTTTTTAGGGATTTCTGATGCATAATTATAAAATGCATTCAATTATTTCTTCTTTTCATACCTTGATAAGTAATCTAAAAATGTCTCATCAGATTTAACTACTTCATCTTTTGATAATGCTTCTTTTAACTCTTTAGGGTGTTCTGATTTGTTGCTTGAGTAACTCTTTAGCTCAACTTCTTAGGAAGATTATCCTTTACCTCCATATCCTAATCCTGCATGGAGTGGTCTCTTTGCCACTTGGATAGGCTGGATAATCCCTTGACCATTTATGCCAAGGCCTTTTCATTTGAATCCCATTTTAGCTAACAGTTTAGAACTTATTCTCTTCGTGTGCTTCTCAAATGTATCAACATAATTACTTTATGAATGTGTTGAGTTAGAACACAAAGTATCCCTAACATTCTTAATATAATCAAAAGAATTGATTTCATTTCTTTCATTTTTTGAATATAACATAATATTTGGTACCTAACATGGAAACATCTCTTGGATGAATCCTTCATCTGCTACTTGATGCTTAGGAAAATTAGGCTTTACAGCTTTTCTGATAGGTGCTTTTCCCTTTGCTTTGTGTCTTTACTTGTTTTATTTCTTGAACCATATTGGAGCCTAATTGGGATGTAGTATCCATCATTACTTGGTAGTATGACCTCATTAGGAACAATGTCTATAAATCTTTACATCTTCATGCATCCTCTTCTTATGTCAACATTATTATTATAATTCTACCCATATAGCATCAATGTTCTATTGAAGCTTTTTGATTTGCTACTCCTATTGTTTCTCTATCACCTATCAACTTTGCTCTTGGGATTACAGGTATTGCATTATCATAGTGATAATGAAATTTAGTAATAACTAAATCTGAGCTAGCATTGGATCCATTGTTAAATGATAAGTATTTTTTGTTAAAATAACAAAATCACAAATTCACCCATAAATTTTGTTCTGATATCAAACTTGATGCACCAAAATAATGCCTAAATAGAATTTAGCCCAACACACTAACTACTCTAATGCCAACCTAATCCATAAACTTAAACAATAATATGCTTGTGTATTTTAATTTTGCTTTACAATATTAATATATAGAATAATTTAAAATTTTGACTTATAAAACATCAATTTAATAAGAATAATTCAAGAAAATCTCAAAATAAAACACATAATTTGATAACAGAGTTTGGCATAAAGGCCTACGTCTCTAAGTCCTATATCAGCTGATGTATTAGGAAAAACTCTTGAAAAATACTTACAAATGTCTCCAAAATAAAAAGTGAACAACTAGAAAGTTGTTCCTTTGGAAAAAATAATATAAGTCTCTTTTTGGACTTTTCTCTAATTTTTCCTCTTGCATTCTCTGCAACTCATCCAATATTTATAGCTCTTAACCTTATACAATGGTTATTTAGCTTGTTTGATGTTGTTTAAATACAATCTCTCAACTTTATATATCTGTTTAGGTTCGTATCCCAAGTGTTTGGGCCTTATCTCTTTTTCACAAGAGGTTCATAGTTCAAAACCCCATCCTCACATATTTGGTGGTCCACGTTTATCTTTATTCCTACATTATAAAGTTGGGGGGGGGGGGGGGGGAGGGAGAGGCAGTATTAGATGTTTATTAACCACAAACTTTATGGTTTAATATGCCAAGTGGTTGGAATTACCATTTATTTTGATGTCATGTGGGTACTTGGACATGGATTGTGATAAATTAGGGCATGTAATGTGGTATGAAGAGGTTTTCACATGGACATTTAGACATGAATGTGGCATGTACGTGGCATGTATGGTATGGAACGTGGTGAAATAGATGGGTCACATGGAAATGGTAAGTTAAATGGTTTATTTGGAACATTCAAGAAATAATATAAAACTGGACCATGGTAAAATTGGTGGCAAGCCACATGGTGGCTTGAGGACCCACCATGTGGTCTAATATCCACTTGCCACTTTTCGTGCACTAGTCACTTGTTGTCCACTCACCACTTTTCGATGTTCCATTTAAACCCTAAACTTTTTTTACCCTATTACATTACACCTATCAAAGATGACTATATTCACCTATTAAATATAAATGATAGAAACCCACTATTTATCCATACAAACTAACTACCATGTGTCACATTCTTATTGGTCCACATTTTTGCCACATCATCCTATTGACCAAGTTTGACCACAACTTTGACCAACCATATCTTTCACATATGAAATCCATTTCATGAACCGTAAATTGTGATAGAAAGCTCAAAATGAGCTCTTCATAGTGGATCTATTTTCTAATTGTTCCATAATGGTTAATTTCTATAGTTTGACCAACTTTGACCTAATTTGACTAGTTTGACTGGAACTTTGAATAGCTACACAAGGAACATACGAGCTCTATTTTCCACATTCTACATACTATTATAAAGGTCTCAACATGCCTTATGTAATGGTTCAATTTTTGGTCTACTTTGGAACATTTTCCAAATTAACCTCCAAATCAATCTTCCTTACTATGAAGGCTTTTTGTCCTTAAAAAGCTAGTACTAGACCTTGTACTCCATGTGAGGATCTGTCCATGGCTCTAACTAATTTGAAAATGTTACATGTCTCCTAGTGTTATAACAATCACCATTTTATAATTGCCCTCTTAGGGTCTTACATAACAACATAATTTACAAACATTGCCTTTCTTGGGTCTTTAAAAATATTGTGATGATTACAAAAATTATCTATAGTTGGGTCTTATGCATTTAAAAATAATGTCTATATTTAGTTCTTACTAACATAAAACAAATATGTATGAATGTTTTCACACTTTAAAACATACAGATTACAATATATAACCTATCTTCTAGGCTATTATCGATGCTTCTCATGATGACATCTTCATGTTGTCTTGTAGTGTTCCTGTCTACAACATACATGGGTATAAAAACATTGAAGGAATAGTTTAATTGTAATGATTACTACTGATGTGATTACATGCGATATTTTATCCCATCTTTTACAATGCTATACTAATTTTCCTTCTTGCAAAAATTTACCTTTCTCAGAGACAAATATGGTTTACCTAGGATAATGACACTAAAATATAGTGGAACTACATCTAATTCAACTTCATCTAAAAATTTTGTGGTAATTACAAACCCTAGTTTACATGTTTTACTTACATGTACATTATTACCATCATCTATCTTATCCAAAGAACAAGGTTGGAAAAGTGACTTAGATTCCAAACCTAGGGTTTCTACAACATCTTCTGATATCAAATTCCTTGGATAATTTTTATCAAAAATAGCATCTATCTTATAATGTTTAACTATTATTCTTTAAATAAGTGTTGCTTACATTTCTAGTGTGACAATTTTTGAACTGTCAGCTTCTCATTGATTACCGTCTACCTTGCTGATTTTATCTCAGGTTTTGACTGATAAGATTCTATCTTTTGCTTGATTAAAGATGCAGTTACAACATTTTCCTTAAGTTGTTTCTAACTTTGCTTATCTTTTTTCAACATTTTCCCCTTAGCATTGAAGTAAAAACCTAACTTTATGTCTTCTTTAGGTAATTCTATTTTGTCAATCTTCTTCTTGACATGTCTCCAAAGCATCTTTCTAGGGATTTCTGAGGCATAATTATAAGATACATTCAGTATTTCTTCTTTTCATACCTTAATAAGTCATCTAAAGATGTCTCATCAGATTTAACTACTTCATATTTTGATAATGCTTCCTTCAACTCTTCAGCTATTTTGACTTGCTGCTTAAGTAACTCTTCATGTCAACTTATTGGGAAGATTGTCCTTTACCTCCATATCCTAATCCTGCATGGAGTGATCTCTTTGCCACTTGGATATGCTATATAATCCCTTGACCATTAATGCTAAGGCCTTTTCCTTCAAATCCCATTTTAGCTAACATCTTAGAACCTATTCCCTTTGTGTGCTTCTCAAATGTATCAACATAATTACTTGATGAATGTATAGAGTTAGAACATAAAGTATCCCTAACATTCTTAATATAATCAGAAGAATCAATTTCATTACTTTTAATTTTTGAGTGTAGCATAATATTTGGTATCTAACTTAGCAACATCTCTTGGATGAATCCTTCATCTACTACTTGATGCTTAGGAGAATTAAGCTTTGTAGCTTTTTTGATAGGTGTCTTTCCGTTTGATTTGTATCTCTACTTGTTTTGCTTCTTGAACTATAATAGAGATTGATTGGGATGTAGTATCTAACATTTCTTGGTAATATGACCTCACTAGGCATAATGTCTACAAATCTCTACATCTTCATGCATCCTCTTCTTTTGTCAATGTTCTTTTTATAATTCTACCTATAGATCATCAATACTCTAAGTTTTTTGATCTACTACACCTGTCATTGCTCTGTTGCTTACCAACTTTGCTCTTGGGATTGCAGGTATTACATTATCATAGTGATAATGAAATTCAATAATAATTTATTCTAAGCTAGCATTGGATCTATTGTTAAACAATAACTAATTTTAGTGAAAACAACAAAAAATCAAATTCACCCACATATTTAGTTCTAATATCAAACTTGACACACCAGAATAATACCTAAATATAAGTTATCCCAACACACTAACTACTCTGGTACCAACTTGATCTATAAACTTAAGAAATATTACACTTTCATATTTTAATTTTGCTTTATAACATTAATTTATGGAATAATTTAAAATTTTGACTTACAAAACATCAATTTAATAATAATAATTCAAGTAAATCTCAAAACATAACATAGAATTTGATAACATAGTTTGACATGAAGGCCTATGTCTTTGAGTCCTATATCAGTCAATGTATTAGTAAAAACACTTGAAAAATACTTTAAAATATCTCCAAAATGAAAAGTGAACAACTAGAAAGTTGTTCCTTGGGAAAAAATAATATGTCCCTTTTTGGACTTTTCCCCAATTCTATCTCTGGCATTCTCTGTGACTCATCCAAGTTTTCTAGTTCTTAGCCTTATACAATGGTTATTTAGCTTGTTTGATGTTGTTCAAGTACAATCTCTCAGCATTATATAACCATTTATGTCCATAGCCCAAGCATTTAGGCCTTATCTCTTTTGCATGAGAATTTCATGATTCAAAACCCCATCCTCACATATTCAGTGGTCTATGCTTATCTTTATTCCCACATTAGAAAGTGGGGGGGGAGGGACATTGGATGTTTATTAACCATGAACTTTGTGGTTTAATTTCCAAGTGGTTGGAATTACCATTTATTTTTATGGTATGTGGATAATTGTACATAGATTTTGGTATATTGGGGCATGAAATGTGGCATTGAGAGGTTTTCACATGAACATTTAGACATGAATGTGGCATGTATGGTATGGAACGTGGTGACATAGATGGGTCACATGGAAATGGTAAGTTAAATGGTTTATTTGGAACATTTAGGAAATAATATAAAATTATACCATGGTAAAATTGGTGGCAAGCCACATGGTGGCTTGAGACCCACCATGTGGTCCAATCTCCATTGGCCACTTGTCATCCACTCACCACTTATCGACATCTAACTAGATGTTCCATCAAACCCCAAACTTTTTTTTCCCTATTACATTACACCTGTCAAAGATGACTATATTTGCCTATCAAAGACAACTGATTGAAACCCACTATTTTCCCATATGAACTAACTTACATGTGTCACATTCTTATTGGTCCATGTTTTTGCCACATCATCTTGTTGATCAAGTTTGACCACAACTTTGATTGGCCATATATTTCACGTACAGACTCCATTTCATGAACCATAAATTATGCTAGAAAGCTTGTAATGATATCTTCATAGTGGAACTATTTTAAAATTGTTCCATAATGGTCATTTTCTATAGTTTTACCAATTTTGACCTACTTTGACTAGTTTGATAAGTACTTTGACTAGCTACACAAGAGCATATGAGCTTTGTTTTCCATGTTCCACATACCATTGGAAATGTCTCAATGGGCCCTATACAATGGTGTAAGATTTGGTTTATTGTGTAACCTTTCCAAATTAACCTTTGTATCATTGCTAGGGTAGGGTGAGGAGCATTCCTCTCAATTAATAACTGCATGAGGTAGTTTCTATGATGTGGGGAAGTCCTCATAAGATAAATAAATGGAATTTGATATGGGATATTAGTGAGTTCCATAATGGGATCCCACTCATCATATACCATAATAAGGTTGTTAGATAAATGTGCATAATGATTAAATATCCTTAAAAGGAGGAGCTGAAGTACATTGGATTTTTTTTTATATAAGAATGAGAAGAAGATTTAGAACAAGGTGGTAAATCATGTTGAGATGGTGAAGTAGTTGGTTGAAGTTGATTTTGAGAATTAGAAAAAGAATTTTTAGTAAAATCTTGTTTATCATTAGTATTGTAAGATGATGGAAGAGTGGTATAAATAGAATGGGAAGTGTTATCCAAGGGATAATCATAAATTGGATCATCAAAAGTAATAAGGTCTTCTTTCCCTAACTCATTTAAATGATTTGGAGAAGAATCCTAGATAACATGATATGTATTATGTGGAGGAGTGTAGATAGGTTTGGAATCAATGAAAGCCACCACCCTTTACATATTAGTCATGCTAACCAAATTCTCTTTATAAGTTGGTTCAACAAGACTTTCTACGTTATTGGTGGAAAGGGTAGATGTGTCTTGGTTGTCTTGGATAGGTTGATGATTAGGTAAAGGATATTTGTAGATAGCTAAATTATAATTTGATTGATTTAAGTCTTGAGTTTTGTCATGTGTTTTATAGTTCTTAAAATCAATCTCATAGTCTTGTTGATGCTTATGCATAATGAAATCATGATCTAAATTAGGATCAAGAAGAAAATCCATAGCTAAATTATGAAGTTATCTGCATGTCTCATGAGAATGACCCCAACTATCATGAAACCAAAAAAAATTGTTAGGATCATACTGAGATTTCATAGGTCGAGTAAGGTCAAGTTCTCATAAAAGAGGTCTAGGTATATGTTTAGACAATTTAACTGAGGATAGAGGTTTGTGAACATTAATTTTATTTAGTGAAGAGAAATGAGGATTAGTATATTGTTGAGAAGAAGGATCTAGTTCCAAATAAGGGTTAATAATGATAAATTGAACATTGTGAATGGTATCATAAGAATCAGTAACACCATCCTTAGTAACATTATGGTTTTTGTTCTTTAGTGATAAATGAGGGCCCACAAAAGGTTGGGGTGGCTCAAATTGATACATTAGGAAATCTTGTATTTTATATTGGTTAATAGCCTCCTCCAAGGTACATGGAGAGAGTGTGGACCCAATATTGTAACTTAGGAAAGAGATCATTTCTAAAGAGATGAAAAAGACTGTCATCCAAAATGTTATGTTCACATTTGTTTAACAAAGTCTTCCATCTCTTAAGAAAGGCTTGGGTATTTTCATTCTCATGTTTTTTGCAAGTAATGAAATGGGATAAAGTGCTTTTAGGAAGATAATTAGTTTTGAATTATTGCACTAAATCATTTACTAAGTCCTCCAAACTAGAAATTGAATGAGCTCTAAGTTGATTATACCAATCTAAGGCATCACCCATGAGTTTTTGGCTAAGAGTTTGGTAGCGATAAATGTGTTTAATTTAACCCAATCCTTGTAAATATTTCCAAATGTTTTGAGGTGAAGTTTAGGATAAGTTAACCCATTATAAGAAATTATAGGTGTTATACCTCCTATATCAATGTTGGCAATTTGAGTAATGAGAGGTTCATTTTGTAAAGCTTGATGGTTTTATTGACTAAAAGAGGTTGAGGAAAGAGATTGCCTTAATAATCTTGAAGAGGAGGAAGGGGAACATTATAGTTAAGTGTGCCCCAATCCATTGGTTATGGATGAGATTGAAGATTAATAAAGTGGTTTTACATTCTCATCATTTGATTTGTGTTATGTGCTTGAAAGGTATTCATTTTATTGAGAGTTTGTAATAAAATTTGGTGTGTTTGATTAGTATTAAAAGCACTAGAATTGGTATTTGTGTTGGTATTAGTGGCTTGGGTACCACTATTAGTATTTATATGAGCTTGAGCAGAATTATGAGAATGTGAGGCACTAGTAGAAAAATTTACTTGTGAAGTAAAATCTGGACTAGTGAATGATTGAGAAGAAGAAGCACTAGAAGCATGATTGCATTAGGTATCAAATAATGAAATATGGAAGGATTAACGATAGTGGATATTATTAAAGGCCCACTAGATGTAGAGCTTTTCATGTTAATTGAGATACTAGGCATGGAGGTAGAAGAGGTTAGAGAAGAAGATCTCATGGCATAAGGAGTCAAAATTGAATGAAGAGGCTGAGAACCAAAAAAAGTGGTACCTCCCTATTGAGAATGTAGGAGTAGGTAAATAAGGTTATTTAATTTGACCACTAATCATGAGATCATAAATTTTAAAAGGATCATTACCTCTATGTTGAAGAAATTTAGAAATAAAGAAAAACATTTTAGGAGTATACTCTAACTCAGGTTGGTCTTATGATGAGAAAAGAGGATTATGGTGTGAAGAGGTATGAGGAGGGGTCTCATAGTTTATTGTCCAAGTGTAAATATAAACATTAATAACATCCAAAAGAGTAGCCCTACTTTATCTATATGAGGTCCTATTAGAATTGGTAAAGTTCATCATGTGTGTTGACTTTAACTCAGTGTCAGTATCCAATAGAAAGTCCATGATGAAGGAAAAACAAGAGAGATGTGAAATCAGAGGTAAAAGAGGTGAATTAAATAATACAAGATCAATTGGGTTGACTTCGCATACAAATAAGGAATATAAGACTATACAAGGTTAACTGGGTTGATCCAGTATAGTGTACAGAAGGTAGAACAACTATTGGGTCGACTGGGTCAATCCAGTACAACCGATAGGGAATTCAAGAAATCTAAAAATATAATTGTAAAATTAAACAAGATAAATTTGTAAGTAATTAAAATAAATAAGTACTGAAAGGAAATAGACAATCAATTAGATTAATGATGGCCAATCTAATTGAAGCACACAAAACAAAACCTTACATTAATGCTAGATAATGTAATTTTTTTGCACACGTAATTCAGTAAAGAGTAATCAATCAACTTGAAAAGTAAATAACTAACTCATTGGTCAACCTAAATTTTTATTACATTATTAAGATATGATTTTTAATGTGATTGGAAGTTGGCTATAAGCAAGGTACTAAATAATAATCTAAGAATGGTTTTAGGTAGTTTAGACTGAAAGGGACTGTAGTATCAATGACACAGGCTTGGAATTAGGTCCTACCCCCTCACTTCACACACCATAGTGATAAAGATGTTAGGTGTTTAGATATAATATACCATTAACCACACTTTACACTTGACTAGAGCATCAAGTCAGATTCCCCCTTGGTGATGAAATCCAATTAGGCTAGCCTAGGGTAGATATAATGTTAAAGTGTTTGTTTATGTTTTTGTGATTTGGTCATGTGTTCATAAAATAGAAATAGTGAAACTAAGTGATTAATTAAAAACCCTATAATTAAACTATGTGATGTATTGTAAGCATGCAAGCAACAAGAAAATAAATGTGTGAGCTAATTACTAATAGATATGAGGTTAATTCCAACTTAAAATAAGGTATAGTGTTGACACTATATGTATAAAATATAGAACATGGTTGATAGGTTAAAACCTATACTATGAAAGTAAGGTCTAAAAATGAGCTAGGTTAGCAACGTTGATCCAATTATTTTAGACAACATACAAAACATAGAACTAAGTCGGTAGGATTGATCCAATTAACTATGCAAGCACAGTTTTGAAGACTAAAAACTATGAAAGGAAAGATAGAAAAGAAAGAAAAAAAGAGGTAGAAAGGAACCATGGTGGATTGTGTTAGGGTGTGGAGCTAAAAGCTTCACCAAGGAGCATACTTAAACAGGTTCGGGTCTACACAGACACCGGCGTCGGTCAGGAGCGACCGACGTCGGTTAGTAGCAGTTGCAGAGGCGCTGACGTCGGTGGTAGGGTCGGCCGGCGACAGTCACAAGCGAACAGGCAGGAACCGACGTCGGTTACCTGTGTGTCCAGAAAGTGATTTTTGAGGACAGCAGCGAGTGTTTGCATGATGAGTTTGAGTTGTAGTCTCAAGCTCGCGTCTCTATTATTAGCAATATTATTTTTAGAGCACTTGTTCAAGAGGCTTAACTATTTGTTGGAAGAACATGCTCAAGTTTCCTATTTCTATATGTAGGAAAGATCTTCTTGCTTAGAATTGTAGAAGTGTGTAGAACTGTAAGAGTAGAACATTGTGAATGTTTGAAGGACAGTACAGAGTTGCATCAATCTAGGTTGTTGGATTTGAGTGTACTTGAGAGAGAGCTCTTGAGGAATAGAGATCTAGTGAGAGATCTTGTGTGCATCTGAGAGAGGTGTGGAAGAACGAAGTTTCTTCATTGTATTCCTATTGTAAAGAGTTTCAATACAAGTTTTTAGGGTGTTTTCTTGTATATCTTGTTCTGTGCTATTTATCATTTCAGTTACTTATCTATCTGGTTTATTTCCGCATTTATTGCTTTCACAAGTGTAATCTATTGTTGGTTTGATCCCCCAACAAGTGGTATCAGAGCCTTGGTTACAGGTTACATGTTACAGATTACAAGTTGCTCACAGGGGTTTCTGTAGGGATTTCTGTTTGAGTGGGAGAAGCAATGGCAGAAGAAAGTAAGTTGAGAATGGAAAAGTTTAATGGCAAGAACTACCAACATTGGAGAATGCAGATAGAGGACTATCTGTATCAGAAAGATCTCTACTTACCGTTAGGTGGGATAGCAAAGAAGCCCAAGGACATGGAGGATGAAGAATGGGAAGTTCTTGACAGAAAGGCTCTTGGGTCTATAAGACTGAGTCTGGCCTCCACTGTGATATCTAATTTGTCACAGGCAAAAACAACGGTAGAGTTGATGACTACGTTAGCAAATATGTATGAAAAACCCTCAGCTTCAAATAAGGTATATCTTATGAAGCAATTATTTAATTTGCATATGAATGAAGGTGGATCTGTTTCTACTCATCTGAATGATTTCAATGGAATTGTTAATCAGTTAAGTTCTGTCAATATTGTATTTGAAGATGAAATAAAAGCTCTTTTGATATTATGTTCTTTGCCTGAAAGCTGGCATGGCTTAGTAATGGCAGTTTTTAATACTGCATCTGCATCAAATATTTTGAAAGTAGAGGATGTCGTTAGTGTTATCTTGAATGAGAAAATACTCAGGAAAAGCACAGAAGAGACATCCGAGAATGCTTTAAATTTTGAGAGCAGGGGAAGGCAAAAAGAAAAGAGCAAGAGGAGATCAAGATCTAAGTCTAAGGTGAGAGGAAGATCCAAATCCAGAAATGGCAGGAAGCCACAATGCTGGAACTGTGGAAAGATGGGGCACATAAGCAGAGATTGTTGGTCAAAGCCTAAGGAGGACAACCAGCACGAAGGAAAGGAAGAAGCAAAGGTTGCAGGTATTGCATAGGATGCTTTAATTTTCTCTTTGCATAATAACATAGAATCTTGGGTATTAGATTCTGGTGCATCTTTCCATGCTACCCCTAACAGAGAGTATTTCAGTGACTATATCCATGGAGATTTTGGAATAGTGTACTTAGGGGATGATGAGCCTTGTAAGATTACTGGCAAAGGTAGAGTGCAGCTGAAGATGTAGAATGGCAACACATGGGTGTTGAGAGATGTGATGCATGTTCCTAGTTTGAAGAGAAATTTGATTTCTGCAGGTAAGCTAGGTGATGAGGGTTGTACAGTAACTCTCACAGCAGATTCTTGGAAGGTGACCAAGGGTGCACTAGTTATGGCCAGAGGTAAGAGAGAAGGTACTCTCTATCTGTGTAATTGTGTTACTAACAAATCTCCTTCAGTTTTATCTACTTCAGGTGTGGATTGTAAATTGTGGCACTCAAGGCTTGGCCACATGAGTGAGAAGGGGATGTCAATACTTAAGTCTAAAGGTATGCTTTCAGATTTGAAAAGTATGGATCTAGAATTTTGTGAGCATTGTGTATTTGGAAAATAGAAAAGGGTTAGTTTTCTCAAGACTGGGTGTACTAAGAAAAGGCAGAAGTTGCAGCTTGTTCACACAGACGTGTGGGGACTGGCTCAGGTAGCCTCTATTGGTGGATCACGGTACTATGTTACATTCATAGATGATGCCACAAGAAAGGTATGGATCTACTGTATTAAAAAGAAATCTGATGTTTTTGAGACTTTTAAGTTTTGGAAGGCTATGGTTGAGAATGAAACAGGTAGAAAATTAAAGTGCCTGAGATCTGATAATGGCGGTGAGTTCTGCAGTCTTAAGTTCAAATTGTATTGTTATACACAAGGAATCCGTAGGCAAAGGATGGTTCCAAGGACACCTTAGAAGAATGGTATTGCTGAAAGGATGAACAGAACTATCATGGAGCGTGCAAGATGTATGAGATTGCATGCAGGGTTGCCCTTAGAGTTTTGGGCAGAAGCAGTTGACACCGCAGTGTACCTTATTAACAGAGGACCCTCTACAGCTCTGGATGGTGGAATTCCAGAAGAGGCATGGACAGGTAAAAAGGTAGATCTCTCATATCTCAAAGTTTTTGGTAGTGAAGCCTTTGTGCATATAGATAAGGAAAATAGAAAGAAGCTTGATCCTAAGTCTATGAGGTGCACGTTTATAGGCTATGGCTCAGATGATTTTGGTTTCAGATTTTGGAATCTAGGAACTAACAAGGTAATCAGGAGTCGTGATGTTGTTTTCAATGAAAGAGTGATGTACAATGATCAGATAAGGAAGCTAGATCAATCTGGGCAGAGCAATAGTGAATTGGATGAAGTTATGGTCCAAAATGAGCTCGCGAGAAAAAGAAATAATCACTTGTAGGAAAACACAGAGACCGACGTCGGCAGGTTTGGAACCGGCATCGGCAGTACAGAAACCGATGTCAGTAATATAGAGACCGACGTCGACAGACCACGCACCGAGGTCGGTCAGGTAGAACCGACGACGGCGAGTGACAGGTCTACAGGTGGTCGAGGTCGATCACTGTCAGAAAATTTGGGTGGACAGCGTGTTGAGAACGAGTCCAAGACACCCATCAGGAGGTCTGAAAGGGTAAGTAAGCCTCCAATTAGATATTCTCCTTCCTTATATTATTTATTACTAACCGATGGTGGAGAACCAGAGAGTTTTGAAGAAGCATTACAGGTGGAGTCCAGGAGTAAGTGGGAGCGTGGCATGGTTGAGGAGATGGAGTCCTTAAGAGAGAACCAAACATGGGATTTGGTTGAATTGCCAGCTGGTAAGAGAACACTGAAGAACAGATGGACCTACAGGTTGAAGGAAAGTGAGGATGGTCAGATGCGATATAAGGCTAGATTAGTGGTAAAAGGATTTGCACAAAAGCCAGGTATTGACTTTGGTGAAATTTTTTCTCCTGTTGTTAAGATGACTTCTATAAGGGTTGTATTGTCTTTGGTTGCTTTTGAGGATTTGCATCTCGAGCAGCTAGATGTTAAGACAACATTTCTTCATGGAGATTTGGATGAGGAAATTTATATGGAACAGCCAGAAGGTTTCGAGGTCAAGGGTAAGGAGAAGTTTGTGTGCAGGTTGAAGAAAAGCTTGTATGGCCTCAAGCAAGCTCCAAGGCAATGGTACTTGAAATTTGACAGGTTTATGACTGAGCATGGCTACAGTAGGTGTCAATCAGACCATTGTGTGTATTTCAAGAGATTTGATAATGGTAGATATATTATTCTATTATTGTATGTAGATGACATGCTGGTTGCAGGGTCTCACATGCAAGATATCTCAGAGCTTAAGGAGAAGTTAGCTCAAATGTTTGCCATGAAGGATTTGGGAGCAGCTAAGAAAATCCTTGGCATGAGCATTAGGAGAGACAGGAAAAATCACAGGTTGATATTGTCTCAAGAAGATTATGTGAACAAGGTGTTGGAGAGGTTTAATATGCAGGATGCAAAACCGGTAAGTACACCTATGGCTGGACATTTTAAGTTAAGCAAAGAACAATGTCCCAATTCACATGATGAGGTAGAGTACATGAGTAAGGTTCCATATTCTTCCGCAGTAGGGAGTTTGATGTATGCAATGGTGTGTACTAGACCAGATATTGCCCAAGCAGTGGGAGTAGTAAGCAAGTATATGGCCAATCCAGGTAAGGAACATTGGAAAGCAGTTCAATGGATCCTTAGATATCTGAGAGGAGCCAGCAGCAAGCATTTATGCTATGGAGGTTTAGATACTTCTCTACATGGCTATGTAGATTCAGATATGGCAGGGGATTTGGATGGCAGGAGGAGCACCACAGGTTATGTTTTTACTGTAGGTGGAATAGCGGTTAGTTGGATATCTAAGTTGCAGAAGGTTGTAGCCTTGTCAACTATAGAAGCAGAATATATTGCAGCTACAGAAGCTAGCAAGGAGATGATATGGATGACACAGTTCATGGAAGAGCTTAGAAGGGAGCATGGGAGTTGCAGATTGTACAGTGACAGTCAGAGTGCAATCCATTTGGCCAAGAACTCAGCCTTTCACTCTAGAACCAAGCACATACAGCTAAGGTACCACTTCATATGGCAGGTATTGGAAGATGGTGAGTTGAAGCTGGAGAAAATTCATACAGACAAGAATCTTGCTGATATGCTAACAAAGCCGGTTACGAAGGAGAAGTTAAATCTTCACTTCAACTTCTATTGGTCTTCATGATTGAGTTGAAGATGGAGGAGCTAGAAGATGTTGTTGTACAGGTTGGTGCAGCTGGTTTATCTCCAAGTGGGAGATTGTTAGGGTGTGGAGCTAAAAGCTTCACCAAGGAGCATACTTAAATAGGTTTGGGTCTACACAGATGCCGGCATCGGTCAAGAGCGACCGACGTCGGTTAGTAGCAGTTGCAGAGGCACCGACGTCGGTGGTAGGGTCGGCCGGCGACGGTCACAGGCGAACAGGCAGGAACCGACGTCGGTTACCTGTGTGTCTAGAAAGTGATTTCTGAGGACAGCAGCGAGTGTTTGCATGATGAGTTTGAGTTGTAGTCTCAAGCTCGCGTCTCTATTATTAGCAATATTATTTTTAGAGCCCTTGTTCAAGAGGCTTAACTGTTTGTTGTAAGAGCATGCTCAAGTTTCCTATTTCTATATGTAGGAAAGATCTTCTTAGCTTAGAATTGTAGAAGTGTGTAGAACTGTAAGAGTAGAACATTGTGAATGTTTAAAGGATAGTACAGAGTTGCATCAATCCAGGTTGTTGGATTTGAGTGTACTTGAGAGAGAGCTCTTGAGGAATAGAGATCTAGTGAGAGATCTTGTGTGCATCTGAGAGAGGTGTGGAAGAACAAAGTTTCTTCATTGTATTCCTATTGTAAAGAGTTTCAATACAAGTTTTTAGGGTGTTTTCTTGTATATCTTGTTCTGTGCTATTTATCATTTCAGTTACTTATCTATCTGGTTTATTTCTGCGTTTATTGCTTTCACAAGTGTAATCTATTGTTGGTTTGATCCCCCAACAGATTGTATATGCAATGAATGAATATTATTGATGAATACCCTTGAAGTATGCTTGAGAAATGTATAAATTAGGTTGACAAGATTGATCAAGCTATGCAAGAATCCACTACAGAGTGCTAAAACTGTAAGGGGTCAACTAGGATGACCTAGTAGGTTGAACTGGATGTCTAAAAGGATAAAAACCTATACTAGGTTGAGTGGGTTGATCCAGTTGCCTATTCCTAGAAACCTACGCATAGATAAAAATAGTTGGGTCAATAAAATCGATCTCGTATGTCAAAATATTTGATAAAAATAATGATTAAAATATTGAAATAAGTGAAATAAATCCTTTAAGGGTTAGTTTTACATTGGGTTCACCATAATTTAATGTGAAGGTAAATCAAAATCAAATGCTAATATTATTAAGAAAAGGAACAAAGATGGAAATGTGAAGATAATCCATCTAGTGGTGGGATAGGATTCACATCAAGTTCACTAGAATGTATGAAATCAAAAATGTATCATGTATATAAATTAATCTTAACTCAAAGAAGATAGATCATACCTACACTTTTGATTATGGATACACTTGTTAAGTGGGAGCATGACCAATATGGGGATCTACTAGATCTAATTAGGGGATCAATTGTCACAACATATCATGCTATAAATGGTTCCAAAGCCTAAAATCTAACATAATCACACAACAACCCTAATGAAGTACTAAGGTTTGACATTTCAGTTATTCTATTAATAAGTAAACCTAATATAGTACACACCAAAGCTTGTGACACAAAGTGGGGGTTAGAAACAAAACAAACAACTAAACTAAACATGTATTAGAAGACATATACTAACATAAATGTATACAAAATCCTAATACGTGGGAAAATAATACAAATGCATTATTTATCTACTCTTACAAAGGTTAAATAAAGTTAGGAATACTTATCTTTGAAGACAAACCCATCAAGCCTCAATCACTCCCTTGGCCAAGGTGATTCTCAAGAGATTATTGTGGTATGTAAGGATAACCAAGATAAATCAATTTTAGGCTACACAACCTATCTAAGCATCCAAAAGAGTTCTCCACAAGACAAGATATATATCTCCAAAGAAAGTATGGAACCCAAAGCTTTATTCCTCAAGTATAATGGTGAATAAGTATATTTTTTTCACACTTCTTTTCTCTTAATTATTCTCTTATTAAATGGTGGGAAATGAACTTATATATATAGGTATATCTTTCCCTAAATCATTCCAAAAACATTGGCTATACAAGGTTGACCCAGTGTGTTTTTAGGGACAAATCACTAGGTCTGAGCTAGGTCAGCTTAAAGGCTAAAAAGCCAAGAAAGTGAGTAATACCCATAAACTATACTAGGTTGACTTAGTTGACCTAGTACAACTAACTAACCAAAAGGGAATTAAGGCAAGAAAATAAGCGATGGAAAGAGGAAAAGACTAGAATAGGTAGGACTGTAAAGAATAAGTTTAGGGTAAATGGTTTTAGGAGATAAGTGTGTAGATGGCAAGTGAAAAAGGGATAATAATCTTATGAATCATCAATGGTCTACCCACCCCTTTCCTAGTGTACCCCTTAAGACATGCACTCAAATATATTGAGACTTTATAGATTACTATAAGATATAAAGTGTCAATAATCAATAAAAGTTTAAAAATATAATGTGTATAAACTTTTACCTATAGGCCTATTATGAGTTTATGTAGTAGGTTTAACTTGTGTTAATATTCATAATGTAGGATAAGTAGGTGAAGGATGTTTATATTAGTGCTTCACCTCCATTAGAGTAAGTTTCATTCATGTTTCTCTCTCTTTTCCCCCTTCAAAAGTTAGTATTATAATTCGATGAGCCTAAATAGATATATCAAGGGATCTATCCCTATAAACCTAGAGGTTTAGTCTACCTAAAGGTTACCCACAACCTTTGACTAATCCAATGTTACCCCAAATTTGGAGAGGTATAAATTACCTCTCCTAGGGTATAAATTTGGGCTGATAATAGTTATGACACACTTGTTGGGATGGGAATTTCAATTAATTGAAGAGTTTTTGGTGTTATTCTTAAATATACTAACCTTTGGAGGCATGAACTCAAGCACAAATGGTGACTCCAAGTACATTCATCTAGTTTTAGTAGTCTAGGTATTCACTCTAGTAATCATTCTTTCTCTCTTGTCATCTTCATGATTTTTCATAGTTGAGGTTTGGGCCAATTTCTATTTTAAACAAGTTAGTGAGTCCTATATTTACCCCTATCAAAATCCCAATGAGACATATCAACCTTGTCATGAACCATATTAGTCCTATGATAGTCCTAATTTCCCCTCATATGGTCTTAACTATATACCTTAACATCCTTACCAAGATTTGCAGTAGCCATACTCACCTCCTCCTACTCCATTTTCGACTCAAAAATATGTTTTTACTACCATATCCTTATTTGAATTCAAGCCAAATATGTTAAAATCGAAAGAGGTTATGATAAAATGGGATAGAGAATTATATTTGATTCCTTTTCACCTCATAGAGAATATGAGGAAGTCAATACATATGTTGATGAAAAAGTGGGTAGTACTTGAAGAGGAGAATCAATATGTTTATAACTAATGAATTGTATGATATGAAAACCTTGATCCAATGGTGGGAAAAAAATTATTTATATGGAAGGATCAAGAGATATGACCCAAACAACCCCATCCACCATCTCCTACTCCTAGTTAACCTTCTTGTGTTCCATGTTCCCTTCAAGCTACACCTATCCTTCCTCAAGAAACCAATATCACTTCATCTTGGAGGCCTTCTTGGACTATGATTCCCAATTATACCATGCCAACTCTTATGGATGAATCTGCTCCCATCTCTTTTCAAGAACCCTCTTGTATCCTATATAATCCTTCTTATTCTCCTTTTCCTCATCAAATTACTGACCATCCTTAAATATATCCTCTAAGAGAGCTAATTGAACCTTCAAAATAGCCTACTAGTTTCAAAGTCCCAACTTAGAACCAAGTAGTTAAGTCTTTGGAGAAACAAGAAGAAGAGTGACCAAATAATAACATTGAAGTCAAGGAAGAATACCTTGTGTCTATTTCAGCCTCATATACTCTAACCCAATAACATATATAGGTTCCCTCATGGAAGTAAATTAAAGAAGATATGCAGGAAAAGAATGAGGTACTTGTTGAGAAGAATGAGCAACTAAATGAGGAGAATGAAGTACCTATAACAAATCTAAACCTTATTTCTCTTCAATAATTCCTAAAATATTCTTATATTCCTAATTTCTCAAACTATAAGAGTAATACCTTTACTTCCAATCCAACTCATGAACACATCCATCACCCTCCCACCATCTCCCTCCTTAATGAGGAACCTATCCTTTAGAGGGTAAATGAGAAAATTATAGCTTTAATTACAGATGATGAAGGTGATTCAAATGATTTTGAGGAAGAGATTTTCATTGAAACACCCTTTCATTATGATAAACACAAGTTACATTTAAATGATGCAAGAGAAAATGATCTTTAATAATCTCAAGGTAAATCTGATCTCCATTCCCAAAAACACATTCAAGAGCAAGATGAGCTCTAAGAAGAATGCATACCAATTGGCCAAGGAGAAGGTGACCTCTAAAATTTCCTTGATGACATGAAAAATACTCTTTTTAATAATGATAGTCCTAAGGATTATGAAAGTGGGGTAATTATTTGACTTGTAGGAGCTTCAAAAAAAGACACAACCTTCAAAAGGTTTCAGTTGGCCAAGAGGAAGTATGTGTTGATGTTGAGATTCTTAGTTTCATTAAAGTGGAATAACTCATTCCTTATTGCCAAGATTTTTTTTTGAATAATATGAGGTAATTTTAGTGAATAAAACATTAGATCATGATCATGATCACATGGAAACTAATGAAGAAGATGATATAAGCCTACAGTAGCAATATTAGATGATTTATAATGAGTATGACACTCTTCAAGGACTTACACCTCCCATGGGGTAGATTGAGGATACTTTAACTATTGACCTTGTCGAGTTTCATTCACAAGAGGAAAAATCTTAAGATTATTAAGATATAATTGAATTGGTTTTTTTAGTAGTACGTCAAGTTCATAGTCCCAAACATGTACTAATTGAAGAATCATTTTTTCTTAGTGCACATCAAGAGGCTCAAGGTGAAAATCATGAAGACCTTGGTGACATGTGGTATTCATGTTTTTACACTTGAAATTATTTTTAATACCTTGAAAAGTGAAAATTTTAGATAGATCAAAATGAAGACACAAACAAAGGCATATCATCAGGGTTGACAATAAAATTGATGCAAGTGAGCATGGCCAACCAAGAGTAGCCTATTTATAAGGTAAAATTGATATTATTTATACCAATAAAATAACATTATGATGAGTATGAATTTGTCCTTGATTCACATAGTCAATCCATGGACAAGGAGATGAATCAATAAGGTCTAGTTTCTACTCAAGGAGACCACAACCATTTCAATATCTCAACATGTGATGTAAGTTCTCATTTTATGGGCAGTACTTGATTAGACTTCTCTCAATATATGATAATATATGTTCATGGTGTCATGGATGTCTAAGAAACTTTTTCTTTGATCCAAGAGGAAGAATATGTATTCAAGTTAGTTTTTTATAATAGTTACTTTTATCTTATTTTCTATAAGTGCTTATTAACACAAGTGTGGTGTGTTTGCTTCTTACTTTGTGTGGTGTGTTGTTCCTTGGTTTATATGTTTATGAGGGCAAGTTATTTTTTCTTATTTGATCAAAAGTATTTCATCCAAAATAAATATATCATATCACTCAATGGTTCTACATGAGTGACTCTATTTCCTAATGGAAGGAAAAGGCTACTAGTCCATTAGCATAGCAAGCATGTTACCCTTGGGAATCACCAATTTATTGACCAATTTTGACCACCCAAGTAAAAATGGTCAACCTCATATACAAAAAAAATTCTTAAATATAATTTAATAACATTTTTTATATCCATCTTGACCTTAGGACACCCTTAAAATGGTCACTTAATTCTTATTAACATTATTTAAAGTTCTTTTGACAAGATTAAGGTAAATGCCATTCTTGACCTTTTGTTGTCTAATCATTTATAGCCATGGTCAAGTGGGTTTAATAGTTTAAATGGGTTTAGGGAGTTATTTTTAGTCATATATTTTAGTGTTCAAGTCATGTCAACCTCCTATAGTTCATACAATTCCTTAAAAGGTTGCAAACCAACTCTCTAACATTGTAACTAATGTTGAGGTGTTTTCTTGGTTATTCATAATATTAAAGGAGTTTTGGAAATAAATGGTAGGATTTTAGAGAGATAATGTATTTGACACATCACCATGGATCCATACATTCATATACCAATTATAGGAACACTTGTCATCTCTTCTCAACTAGTTTCCAAAGTAGGATTGATAATTCTCAAGCTAAAATGAGAGGTTTTCAACTGATCCATAAAATTTTGTTAGATAAATTTCACATCCAGGTGATTATATGGTTTCCTCTATATCTCTTAGGTTAAAATTCAAGTGTTAGAGGAGTCTTTAGGCCCAAAAAGTGAAAAATACCTAGCCCATTCATCCATCGCTCTTCTTGGCAACCCTAGATAGCTATTCAAGTTTATGCTTGGTCCATACAGAGGAGAGAGAATGGTGATATAAGATTGTCATTATAGGAAGGGAGTATAATGAACTTATAATCCTTGTCATTTTTTTATTTATATTTGATTCTTTATGAACAAATGTTAAGAAGCCAGGTGGTCCAGGTTATCTTCTTCATCTACACTAGGTCAACTTTAAAAGGGTTCAATTCATTCTTGGATTGAATGATGAAAGTGGTGTTTTCATGTGACTTCCAAGGGTTTTTAAAAATATTTTCACCTCATTATCCACCATTATTTCACATGTGTGAGCCCAAGGGATCAAGGGATATCCATTCTAAAATAGTTGTAGGTTATAGGTAGTGATCTCTTCATGTTTCAAGAGCCTTCAATGCATAAATTTATAAGTAATGGTTTTAGGTTATATTTTGGGTTTATTGGAATCAATTCAAGTATTATCTAACATAAAAACATATTTTTTTCATCAAATTATCAATCAACTCCTTTAAATTTATGATTTTAATGTGATTGTCATGCATAGTGTGATCTCTATTACATGTTAGTAGTAGGAGTGTTTATACTATAATAACTAAAAAATATAATAAGGATAATATATAAAACTTTAATTTCCTCATATATTAATTATAACATGTGGATGGATATCATATGCTTCACTTATTTACACCAATATATCATCCTTAACCCTTGAGATACGCTCTCACTTCAACACCTACATGCCTATGTAGGTAGATAAGAAAAGAAGTATTTATGACTATGGAATAGGTAAATAAAGGTTTTTAATCTCAAAGGATTCATACCGACTATGAATAAACATTGAATATTTAAGGAGTAGGAGTTCATGGGGTTAAGCCATCCAAGGATGAGAAACTCAATCAAGAAGATAAATTGACATCTACAAGCCAGTCATAATAAAGAAAGGTAAATTGAGTTGTAAAAAGACTCAAAGGTATTTTTAAGGGTGTGAATAAAGAATATAATTTTTATACCAGTAAATGAAACCTCAAAGTACCAACCAATAAAGGATTTACACACTTACAACCCAAGTAGACCTAAGAAGCTCCTACAGGTAGAGTCTTGGAGAATTTGAGATATAGATGTGTTGGGCCATTAATGAGGTGAAAAAGTGTAAAATAGTTAAATTTAATCCTAAAGGTTCTCAGGCTTTCCATTGAATTTTTTTGGTCCTTGGAGACAGGAATATCCTTGATAGGCTAGTTAGGCCTAGTAGGTCTAAATAGGCATGTACATGCATGCAAACAAAATTAAATATAATTTCATGTTTTTGGGAGTATTTTGAGGATTATAAACTTTTAAAATTAATTTAAAATGTTCCCAAGATAGATTGATGAGGTTTTAACTCAGAAAGGTTAGAATAATTTCCAATAATTAGACCTTTAGTGTCAAACTAACCTAATGACCCATGAACCCTAAATAGGAGCTAATGGGATTGCAGGATATCTATGGAGGTGAAAGGTAAAGAGGAACATTATAATAGGTCATATGAGGTGTAAAATACCCATAGGATGTTTTTATAAAAAAAATCCAAAATCTTTCACACATTCTCAAATAAGTACACTTCTCTCAAGTTTCCAAATTGGCCTAATAATTCAAAATTGGTCTCCTTATTATGTTCAGATCTATATAGAGAGGTTACATGGGAATATAATATAATTAGGAATGTGGATGGGGTTTTTTATATGAGAATACAATAATTTTCTCCAAATTTGAGGCTCCAACCTTTATGATTCATTGTTAAGAGCCAAACACCCCTAAACCCTGCATAAACCTCATAAAAGAACTCGATGGAGGTTTTTGATTTCCTAAAGGCTCAAAAATAATTGTATTGGTTTATAAAAAAATTGTATGAACATTATTCAATTCAAATATACACCCTCAAAATGAGTTTACAAGTATGGTCACCTATATGTATTCACTAAAAACTATACTTTTATAGGGTTTTAGGTAGAAAACAAGGTTTTGAGCATGATGAGCTGATGGAAAGCATTGGGGAGGTTCATGTGAAGGTTAATAAACCTTATAAATTATAATATCCACTTAATTTCTTCTAAATAGATTATATAGGTCTAATTCCAAAAGATAGTCTAGATATACTTAGGCAAAAGTGATGTAGTCACCTAGGAAAGTGAGGGTAGCAGGGTTAGACTAAGTGAAAGCCATGGTTTATGCATTAACATGGTTTCATGATTATAAAATATGTCTCTCAATTTTTTATATAAGTGGTCATGAATATCCTAGTTCCATTTTAATGACTACTATCAAATAGTTAAGCCTAATTCTCTAATAGGCCTATATGATCAACCAAGAAGAGTTCTCATGAGGAAAGACCCAAGCAAGTGAGGTGTTAAAAAAAACATTAAAAGAATAGGAAAAGTGTCAACAAGATCAAATGATGATGAGGATAAGTTTCATAAATTTTACACTTGTCATTCCCTAGTTCAATAAGTAATAGAAGTTTCAAAGGAGTTGAATGAGGTGTCCATTTTCTATGCCCACTCTCTTGGGACCATGATAGGATGAAGTGACACATGTTGGGAGAATTAATAGGAATTATTCCACTTCCATTTCCTCATTTTAATTGACTCATGATAAGTGACATGTGTCCTTGACTATATCTAACATACCTCTTTTGTTTCCAAATCTCACTTTGTCTATAAATGCACCCTCAATTGCTTTGTATGACTCCTTTTGGTAGAGTATGTAAAATCCCTACCCTATTAAAAACTTATTTTTGCCTTTGAATAATTAATATATGTTGGTTTTTTACCTTCTTATTTTATTTAAAATAGTATATAATTTTGGTGGTTGATAACTGTTAGTGGTAATAAGTATACTCCCTTCATTTGTCCCATTTCCTTACCTAGTTGTAGGTTGGTTTATCATCTTGGAAGGTCATATAGAGTGTGTTCATGGCCTTTCATTCACTGAGTGTGGAGATTGTTTCAATAGTGTCTCTTATCAAAACTCTTAATCAACCCCTCTTATCCCCTATTTTGTTTCTCACCTCCATATTGAAACACTTGTGCCTAGAGGCCTATTGTAAGTTGGTATAATAGGTTCAGCTTGTGTTCATGTTCATAGTGTATGATAAGTAGGTGAAGTATGTTTATATTTGTGCAACACCTCCATTAGATTAGTTTTCCTTCATGTTTCTCTCTCTATCTCTTCCCCCTCAACAAGTTAGTAGCATAGTGTGATAATCCTAAATATATATATCAAGGGAGCTACCCCTATAAACCTAGAGGTTTAGTCCACCTAAAGGTGACCCACAACCTTATACTAATCCAATGTTACATGACCTTGAATGATGGGAGCGATTTACACTCACATTGTTTTATAAACCCTAACTCAAAAAGAATGGTTAGATTCAATTAGTTTAATGAGATGATTTAGACTATAGAAGAGGGGATGGATAGGTTGTGATTGCCTTCCCCTCCCAATTAAATTATTTTTAGTCTTATGCATAATAAACAACATAAAATAACACAACCTAAACAAAAGATAAAAATAAATGTATTCTTGGTCATCATTTTATCCCTACCATACCTTCCATAATGGAGGTTTTTAATCCAACTACTGCTAATCCAAATGATCTCATCTCTACCTTAGAGGGATGCATTTTAGAATTGTAAAATAATCAAGCCTCTTCTCAAACAAGTCTCTTTAGTAAAGTAGTTATGCCAAATGATAATTACTAATGCCATACTCCTTCTATTCAAACTCTATCAACCCCATACCAACCCCCTCCAAATCTATCCAACGCTTTATCCAAAAATTCTTTACCTTACCATATTTTAGGATCTTTACCTTCTTTAAATACTCTAGATAATGTGGTTTCCAATTTGGCTTCACTTTCCAATCATATGACCACCTATCCATCATATGTCACTCTTAAAAATATGGCTACTAGTACCATTGTTCTCTAGTCCCTCAAAACTACATACCTACTAATACACCCCCTATGTACCACTTTCTTATGAGTTGGTTAGCACTTTTCCTTCATACACTCCACCCCATATATTAGCTAACATGCCTCATTTAAACTTGTTTCCACTATATATTTTCAAAATCCATGTTTCTTAAAAATTATCAACCAACTTACTAGCCTCCATCTGCCTAAGGGATAAAAGTTTCCCTAGATAGAATTGCTCCCATAACTTATTCATCTCTCCCTCCATTAAGCTACCTAGATGCTTCTCCAACTGACTTTATTACAATTTTAACCTATACCAAATATCATAAGGATCACCTTGAACATGCCATTTTAAGGTTTATCTTACCATGTCTATCACCAAAACCTCCCAAGTAAAAAGGATAGGTAAACCACAATGCCCATATTAAAAGCTTATGTCTCTATGATCAAAGTGTTACACCCTTGGGAAGTGATTCTAGAAAAAAAATTCCAAAAAATCTTAAGGACGTTTCTATTGATTGGTACTTCCATCTTCATAAGGCTTCATTCTTTTTTTTTGAAATAGCTCATTGTTGAATTAATTAGATAGTTTGACATGAACAAGCTAATTCACACTATCATTTCAGAATTCTTACACATCAAATAGGATAGTAGTGATTTTTTTACCCACTTTATCATGAGGTGGTATAAATTAATCTACTCTTATACCAATATGCTTAATACAAACCAAATAGAGTTATGTGATCCCTTCCTCCATTCTCTCAGTTGAGAAACTAGGGAAGATGTGCAAAAATTACCTTATTAATTTGATGAAGAAGCACTATAAATTTTTTTAATAATAGGAAGCACTAGAAAGTGATTTAATAAAATACCAAGTGGTCATAGACAGTGATCACGAGACTTATGGCCTAATGGAATATTATTACTCTAAATCAGAATAAAGAGAGTTATCAAATTAATGATCAACATACCCAAAATAGTCAAGGAATTAAAGTTTTAAACCAAAATATTAAAGACACCATAGATGGTGTTATATACTAGGCCAAAAATAATAATGTTTATTGTCAAAACCAAGATTAAAACACTGACAATAATAATAAGAGTGAGAATTCTAGAAACCCCAAACTCGTGCTTATTATTCATGTATGAATTTCAATTTTCCACCACCTCACAAAAATAAATATCAAAACCCAAACCAAAGTTCAAATGTGTAGTATCAAAACCAATAGTTTAACTAAAATTAACCTTACCAAAATAATAATCCTTAAAAAAATATAATCAATTTTTGAATTAGTGAAATCAAATTAGAAGACCAAAGGACTATGATCCCAATGTCTATTTACTATTTCATAGAATCATTGGTCATAATTACTCATATTTTTAAGGAGTATAATAAGTTTATTCAATGACTCCCTAAATAATAACATCAATTATTCATCAAAAAATTCTTAGGAAGTACAATTTGGAACCCCCATCCTTCATAGATAGGTCTAGTAGTGCCATAAAATGCCAATTATGCATTTCTTAAAACAAATTTCCAAATAACTAGGCCACACCAACTAGAACCCATGATGTGTAAGATTTAACTTCTGTAAATCCTAATGTCACCCCTAACCTTAGTCCTTGGGGGAAGACTATACATATAGATTTAGTGAGCCAAAAGCTAATGAAGAAGTGAAATTGCACTAGGGAATACCAACCACAAACTCCCCCTCTAACAAATGTCCTAGAATCTAAAATTTTAGGATTACCTAAACCTATATATAACTACAACCTTATCTCAGACTTCATTAAAACCTTCCACATCTCATTCTAGACATTATATAAACCGCTCCTACCCATCACTCAAAATTATATATGCCTTGGGTCTTGGCAATCTGGAGAGCATTACCCCATCTCTTGAGCTAAAAATAAATCACATTCATCTATACATGTATCCCCTTGGATAAAAATTTAAGGACACTAGGTAATTCTTTGATATTATATAATTTCCTTCCAATGCTAACATAGCTAGGAGAGGAGTTCTTGCCATATATTTTTATGTGTGGATTTATAATAATTATGTTAAAATATCCTTGGTTTACAATAAATTTATAGTTAATATATACCCTTTCTCATTCCTATGATGGATGGGTAATATTGAAACTAATTATTCATAAACCAAAAACATTAGTTGAGGTTATGACAACCTTGATTTTTGTTATATTGGGACCATAGTTTTAATAGTCACTTTAGGACCCAAAATGATACTCATTAAATTTTATATGATCAACAATGACACAAACTACAATATGGCCTTAGGAAGTTATTGGATTCATAGGCTGAAGGCCATCCCTTCAAAAAATTTAAGGATATAAGGTGTTTACATCTTGGAAAGGTTTTCATCACTTAAGGTGATCCTAAGTCATTTGATGTCCATCAAGATAATCTTAAGAGAAAGTAGGGACTTCAAATCCATTATCATTTCCCTATAAATCAGATAACTAAACCTCCACCTCATGTAAAATAAATATGCCATGCTACACTCATAAAATGGTATTCCAAAGACAAACTCCAAAAATCCCAAAGCCCTATTAGGTGATAAGCTTGATGAAAAGAGTGTTAAAATGACATAAAAGGTAATAAAAATGAGTGAATAAAAACCCAAAACTATAGTGGTTGACTCAATAAAATTGATTTCTAAAATTATCAAAGTATGAACCTATCATGTTTCCATTTGATCCACATGGTGTTGGGACTTATAACCCCCATAAACCCATAGGCTTGGAGGCTTTCAACTTAGTGGTAAAAATTATTGACATTTTCAAGGTATAAATCCATGAGAATGAATAAAGGCCTCCAATAGAGCATGACACATATTTCCCTTTAGAAAATTAATGGATGCTCTATTATAAAATTTTGTTTTAGTATTTGAGCAAGAATAATTATGGCCTTTCTTGAAGGAAGAATTGTGCCTTTTATATTCATGATATAATTTGAATGCACAAAAAATGGAGTAAAATGTGAATCCTTATTATTATGAATGTTCATTTATAAGAGATTAAAATTCAAAAACCTTAATATCCTAGGGGATTCACAATTGATAACTAGTCAAGCCTATGAATTTTATCAAACTAAATCCAAACACCTTCAAGTCTACAAGAAGGCTATGTGTGAATACACTAAAGAGATTGACTTCATTTCCATAGAGGTCATTCCCAAAGAGGAGAACCAACTCATTAATTCAATATCCTCCTCATCTTCTCAATTTTATCCTCACCAAGAGAAACAATAATATAAATGTGTTGTGTCTATAAAACTTGAACCACTAGTCTAAATGATACCAATAGATGAAACTTTTACCCACACAAAGAAAGAGATTAAATATATTACCATCAATTTTAATTAAAATGATGAGGTTATCCTAGAATTTATATGAGCTTATGGTGACCTTCCCAAAGCATATTCAAAAATGGTATTTCCTTTCAATCTTCACTCTTTTTCCTACCTTAGATCAAAATATTATGACTCTTACTACAATATTGAAGACTACTACTCCATTAAATAATATTATAAAGTATTCAAATTAGATTATGAAACTTACGATGCCCCATACCCTTCAATAGTTTTAATAATGAAATGATTCTCTCATACATGATACTATAGAAATTGACTTAAACAGATAATATTAACCTAGAATCCTCAAGAGTGGATCTTCTCTTTCTCCAAAGGAAATATAATCATCCTAGAGCTCATATGGTAGGTCAGTATTTTTCCCATTATGGTATCTAAGAAAGTTGATTTTCCTACTCATCATTTCATGTATCTTATTCTCCCTATCATTCCCTACTATGAAACGGGTGTTACTGGCCATGTGAATGACATAGATCGATAGTTTCTTGAAAAATAATTTCTAGTATAGTAAATTTTTGTAAACCATTACATTATTACATTTGCATGATTTTTTTAAATGTCATAAATAAAATCATATATATATATAACATTTATGACATCATATCCATAACATTTCCATATTCCTATCCATCTAAAAATGCATAATATAAAAGGAAAACATTACAAAATCTAACAAGATTCTTGAAAGAATTTGAAACCAAATAGATTATGTGTGTGTATGTAAATATATAAATATATATGTACACACACACACACACACACACACACACACACACACACACACACACACATTACTATACTCATCCCTTTAACAACCTAGGATTTACATCTACTAAGTCCTAAATAGTTAAGACATATATATATATATATATGTATATGTATATGTATATATATGTATGTATATATATCTGTGTGTGTATATATATATCTACATATATATCTCTATATGTATATATATATATATATATTTGTATATATATATACATATATATATACATATAGATATATATATGTAGATATATATATACATACATACATACATATATATATATATATATATATATATACATATATATATATATATATTTATATATATATATATCTACATATATATATATATACACACACATAAATATATACATATATACATATATATATGTACATATATATATATACATATATATACATATATATATATACATACATTCATATATATACACACACACACACACACACATATACATATACATATACATATACATGTGTGTGTGTGTGTACATATATATATGTATGTATGTATATATGTATGTATGTATGTATATATATATATATATATATATATATATAATATGTGTCTTAACTATTTAGGACTTAGTACATGTAAATCTTAGGTTGTTAAAGGGATGAGTATATTAATAAATTGAAATAAATAAAAGAGATAGTTAATTTGACAAGTTCTTCTTAGAATAGTAAATATGGTGAGAAAGTGTACTTATCTAGAGAAAATGAGGTGTTTCTGTGAATCATGACGATAAAACGGGCTTGGAGATCAGCCAACCATCTTTTGTTTTATGTATGTAGTTAAAAAAGTTATGGATAATAGTGACCTTATGAGGACAATAGTGTTAATGATGCTACTATCCAATTAAGGCATCAATGTCTTCTTAGAAGAGCTACCTAAAATTCTCAAAGATGTTATGGGAGAGATTTAGTAACCTATAGGTGTTTATGTGACTTTTAGAAGTTTATTTGTGTCATTATTTTCCATGAATATCTTTCAAAACCTTAATGAACACCTACACACATGAAACAACAACGGGATCAAATTCAAAGAAAAGGTAAAAACTAGGTTGTGGGATATTATAATCATTTGAGATGGAACCACTATTATCCTAGTCACTACCTACATTAACCCCAATGTTAGGGGTCTCAAATCACATGTAGTTTTCCCTTAGGGAACATGCATAATCAATGAACACAGTATGATAGAATGAGTTTCACTTAGGCCCTTCTTTGATCAAGCATGCAAGTCTAGATGTGGTAGCTTAATAATATACAATGTGTTGAGATATACTATTGACTAATTTTATGTAATTATGTGCCAAGATAGTAAGTGATAGATGTAAAATTCATTGTGATTTTATTTATATAGAATAAAATTTGATTTAAATGTAAGACACTTGTTTGTTGGCTAACAAGACACAAAAGAGGGATAAAAACATAGGAGAAGGTTCAAGGGAGGGTTAGGACCCAAAAAATGAAATAAAATGTCCATTAGACACTAACACCACAAGGTATACATTAGCACCAATGGCACTACTATCTAGGTAAGGGTGCTAGTGTTTTGAGGTCCCAAAATAGAGAAAAGACTAGGAAGAATAGGCTAGGGGCCCTGTAACTAGGAATGGATGACTTAGGACCACTTGGGGTAAGACAAATGGGGAAAACAATGCATAAAAGACCCAAAATGACCATGTGAAAAAGAGTTATATTCATCACTAAGAAATTTGTATGAAAGAACAATAAAAGACATAGTAATTGTGGTTGCTTGACCAAATTAGAGTATATACATTTACCCCCCTTTTATTCTAGTAATGCAATGAAATAAAAGTAATAAAATAAAATAAAATAAAAAGAGGATCATTACTTGTAGTTACCTATGTGGATGTGCTATGGATTTGGCCCACTTCTTGGAAAAAGCAATGGATAGTATCTAGAATGAAGTATGTAAAGAGGAAATCCACAATGTGGGTTCCCCTTGTATTATATCTAAATAGTGAACTAAATTGTGAGGAATGAAACCCTATTCCCCCCCCCCCATGATATATAGATAGAATGTGAGAATGTAAACTTAAAATGTGGAAAAATAAGGCAGGATTGCCCTCACTCTAATATCTAGACTAAATCTTAGTATGTAAATTAAAAATGTGAATAAACAAGGCTTGCTTTCCCCCACTCTAATATCCAGACTATTTATAATCTATAACTAGAGGTTAAAACTATCTTTCATCCTACATAATTTGGGTTTGATGAAAGGCTATGGATCAACCACTATAGATGATCATGTGACCCAAACTGATGAAATATTGGTAACATCTTGGTGATGATTTGAGTGTGACCTAGAAATCTAAACATAGAGAATAGTATAAATTTTCATTCCATCTATACAATCTGGTGAATCCCTATGGGATTGAGGATATATACCTTTCATCATGCTCCCAAACTAATATCTAAATAATGTAACTATGTATATAAATATGATTAAACTTATATATATCTAAGTAAACATGTATCTAAATATGATTAAACTTAAGTGTCTGAATATATGTATATCTGATTAAACTTGTATATCTAAATATTTGTAAATTTGAGTAAACCTATGTATCTAAATTCTATATATCTGAACCAATATGTGTGTCTATGTGAATCTATATAAGTAGTGTGTATATGCCCCCTTTTGGTGAGAGTGTCAAAATTATGATAAGGATGTCTAACCAAAAGTGATACCAATTGGTATATTGTTTATCATTAGCTAGGGAGTTTGATTAATTTAATTATTATAATGGAGTTATTTTTAAATTGGTAGTAGGATAAACCTTTGTTCCATATTATGTTTGTTAAAAGAATATAGGTTTTATCATTTTGGGGAGTTAAATTTAATTGGGATATTAGTATAACTAATATAGGGTGAGGTACATTAGGTCAAGTCCCATTTACAAGAAATAGATCACAAGTATGAGTTATGATTCTTTAGATATCACATTTGGAAGAAGTTGGTATTATTTGGTGAAATTGGCATGCAAGGTCAACCTTAATAAGGTAGTGTTTTTAAAATGTGGCTTAAATAGGCTAGTTGATTTGTTGGATAACTCATTTAAACCATTTGAATTGATAATTATTTTTTATTCTAAGATAGAGAGTATGTCAAGGAGACGAGGATTGAGTGTCACCCAGTATTAGGAGGGGGAACTACTTATCCATACCATGAAGGACCCTAGTAAGGGATCCATCTAATTTCCCTAATTTTAACATATTTAGTACATTTTTTTATTTTTAATGAAAAATTGGTAGTTTAGGGATATTTTAAGAAATGTGGCATTATTATCTTGAGAATGACACTAGTGTCTAGGACATGGTGCTACTAACTTGTATAGGGCATTATTGTCTAATGATAGTATCCCATATGCAAGACTAGTGTCCACTAAGCCAAGTTTGTGGTGCTTATTGTTTATTATTGTTGTTTTATGACTATTTTTATATATTTATCTAATATTATATGATTATAATACTATATTTGGTTGTATTTTATAGGTGTATGTGTGTATGAGAGAGTTTTAGACTAGTTAGATGATGGAGCCATTATGGGTATTGCCATTTATATATGAGGAGATGGATATGGTATATAGAGATGGGTTGGGCCATGTGCGTTCATTGGCTCTGATGCCTTGGGGAAAACATATGATGACAAAATTGTGTGAGAGGTGAAATGTACATATAAGTATATTTTGGCCACTTACTAGGGAGATGAATATCACATTAGAGGATACCTATAAGATCCCAAGGTTTCTTATTAATGATCAAAGATAAGTAATATAGGAAATCATAGGTGATCAAGCTATAAAGTGGGTTGTAAGTTATTTTTTAGCGATGTCTATGGGGACTCATAGGGTAATGAGCAATAGTGATTTATTATTGTCATTGATTGTTACATTGAATATTCCATGGTTGTGGAAGTTTTAGTAGTTATGTTAGCTTTATTTATTATTATGGATGGGAATAGGGTATCTATCTCATATAAGATGCATGGGATAGTATAGGATATAGATAAGCATGGATTTATATACTTTTAAGATTACACTATGTTAGCCCACTTGTATTGAGATTTAAACCACTTCACTTAGGAGATGTGTGCAGGTGGTATTGGGTCTTATACACTATTACATTATTGGGCTTATGAGCATATAAAAGTAAGTATATTGGTGTTTCCTCAACAAGATGATTGGGATTACCCTCAAACATTTACAAAGAGGTGGACTGGTAAGACTTGCATTCCCAAGAGGATCATGATTTAATGTTGATAGGTGTTGGATAGGTTGATGGATAAAGATATTCTATGGAGGCCCTATATGGGCTATGAGGGATGGCATGAGGATGGTGTTTAATTGATATATGTACAAGTGAACTACTAGTATGATTATTGGGTCAATGTATTTAAGAGGTTTTAGTATAATTGAGTGATAAGGTAGTTTGGTGTTACTCAAGATATGCCACCAATGCCATTAGTGTAGTTAAGGAGTTCTCAGGATTCAATGAGGCTAAGGATTAGGCCTAGACCATCCACTATAGAGTTAGCTCTAGTTCCATTGATAAAGTAGGATCTAGTCCTTGATATACCAAATGTGGATGATGTAAGATTGTCCTATGCCTATGTAGCATGGTGAAGGGATAATAGATGGGTACCATTATTCCTAGGAGGTGGGATCATCACATAGGATGTGTTATGTGTCAATCCCCTTAGGTCCATTAAGGGTATGTTACCATTGTATATTTTTATGTCATGTTTACTTTGTTACTTATTTAATTAGGTATATATCTAATGTATTGTGTTGGTATGTGTAGGTTCAGGTGATGAAAAGTATTGGGAGACTACCATTGAGCATGTGCTCCAAGTACTAACATGACATATCCCTAATGATGCCATGGATGATGGACTAGTGGAGAGGGCTATAGATGTTTTCTATGCCCATGATCACTTGTTTTATTGTGTATCTATTACAATTATGGAATATATATGAACAACTATTGATAAGCATGAGGTACATTCATAGTTACATAGATGAGTTATGAATGCACTTAATGCCCTAGGTGGGGTAGGTATCTAGATAGTGGATGATTATATACATCTATAGTGAGATCATGTAAAAGTATTGTTAAAGTTTGAGGTGTTATAGGAGAGAGTAGACGTATGTCTCAATCGAGGTCTTAGAGGATAATGGAGCCTCTAGTTTTAGTATGAATGTATTAGAGAGAGAGTAAGGGGGCTAGTTTTGGTGACCAATCCTAGATTATTGAGTGACTAATACTATTTTATTAAAACTTTACTCTAATTTATAAATGTATATATGTGTTTGTTTTTATATGGGTATCATGTATATTAGTATCTTGATTTTTGGTATCATGTATTTTTATGTGTTTTATTATATTCATTATTTTAAATGGTGATAAGGGAAATATGTTATATGTATAATTAATGATAATGAATAATTTATCTATTTATGAATGTTTAAGTAGACATGTATTGTGGATTAGGAATTCTAGTTGTTAGTATGGTTATTATAGGAGTATCATAGGATATTTGAGTGTGGTCATGTAACTATTTTATGCACTACCTAAAATGGGATGGCATGGTGGACAAGTAACCATATTTCTCATGTTTTGTCAATTTAGAATTAGATGTTGGAGATGATACTACTTGTGGTACACTACTAGTAGCGAGGTGTGTATACTATATAGCAATAAATTAATCATTTGGCATACTAAAATTGTGCTATGATCTCTATTAAATATATAAATTGGTAGATAAAGTATGTTCTGATGTTTGTGATCTCTAAAAAATATTTTAATCAACTATTAAACTATGTTCTAATTTTTGTGATCTTTGGAAAATATATA